>CP139508.1:396717599-396950275 GCA_021014915.2 Artemisia tridentata subsp. tridentata
GGAGGAATGACTGTTGTGACCAACGAACGAAACGAATTAGTTCCAACTAGAACTGTCACCCGGATGGCGAGTATGTATTGATTACAGAAAATTAAATAAAGCCACCAGAAAAGATCATTTTCCTTTGCCTTTCATGGATCAAATGCTTGAGAGATTAGCAGGAAACAAATACTTTTGTTTTCTCGATGGTTTTTCAGGATATTTTCAAATTCCTATTGATCTAGCTGATCAAGAAAAGACCACATTCACATGTCCCTTTGGAACTTACGCTTATCGGCGTATGCCTTTTGGATTATGTAATGCTCCCGCGACTTTTCAAAGATGTATGATTGCCATATTCCAAGATATGCTTGAAACGTCTATGGAAGTTTTCATGGATGACTTTTCAGTTTTCGGAAGCTCATTCGAAGCTTGCCTTTCTAACCTCGATAAAATGCTTGAAAGATGTAAAGCTGCACATCTTGTTCTCAATTGGGAGAAGTGTCATTTCATGGTAACTGAAGGAATGGTGTTAGGACACAAAATTTTCAGCGCAGGAATGGAGGTTGACAAAGCAAAGATCGATGTCATTACCAAATTACCACCCCCAACTAACGTTAAAGTCGTTAGAAGTTTCCTAGGACATGCAGGTTTTTACCGTCGTTTCATTAAGGATTTTTCCAAAATATCTCGTCCAATGACGAAACTTCTTGAAAAAGATGCTGTTTTCGATTTTAATGTAGACTGTATGAAAGCATTTGAAGCATTGAAAACACAACTGACTAGTGCACCCATTATGGTTTCCCCTGATTGGTCACTACCATTCGAGCTTATGTGCGATGCAAGCGATTTTGCTGTTGGAGCTGTATTAGGACAACGAGAAGAGAAACATTTTCGTCCTATATACTTTGCCAGCAAAACACTCAACAATGCTCAACAGAATTACGCAGTTATAGAGAAAGAATTGTTAGCCGTTGTTTTCGCTTTCGATAAATTCAGATCATACCTTGTACTTTCGAAAACAATCGTCTTCACTGATCATTCAGCGTTAAAATATCTGTTTAAGAAGCAAGATGCCAAACCGCGTCTCATCCGATGGATTTTATTACTCCAAGAATTCGATATCGAAATCAAAGATAAGAAAGGAGCAGAAAATCTAGCCGCTAATCATCTATCTCGTTTAGAAAATCCAAATCTGGAAGAGTTAAAAGAAGATGAGATTGACGATTATTTTCCGGATGAAACACTCATGACTGTTGATACAGATGATGAGAACGAAATTCCATGGTTTGCCAATTATGCAAATTATCTCGTTGGAGGAATTCTAAAGAAAGGATTAACTCATGCCCAACGAAGTAAATTCTTTTCGGATCTTAAACATTATTATTGGGAAGAACCTTATCTTTTCAAAATGTGTCCCGATGGGATGATTAGAAGATGTGTTTATGGTTCTGAAACAAGAAGAATTCTCGATGAATGTCATCATGGCCCAACTGGGGGACATTATGGTCCTTCCACCACCGCTAAAAAAGTCTTTGATGCTGGATTCTATTGGCCAACTATTTTTAAAGAAGCCCATACTCTTGTTAAGAATTGTGATGCTTGCCAAAAATCCGGTAGTCTTTCTCAAAGAGATGAAATGCCTCAGAAGAGCATTCAAGTCTGTGAATTATTCGATATTTGGGGAATTGATTTCATGGGACCGTTTCCTAAATCACACAAATACGAATACATTCTCGTTGCTATTGATTACGTTTCCAAATGGGCTGAAGCGGAAGCTCTACCCACAAATGATGCACGAGTAGTTGTTAATTTTCTCAAAAAGCTTTTCGCTCGTTATGGAATTCCTAAAGCTTTGATAAGTGATCGTGGAACCCATTTCTGTAACAAACAAATGGAGAAAATTATGAAGCGATACGGAGTTCATCATCGTTTCGCTACAGCTTATCACCCACAGACCAGTGGTCAAGTCGAAAATACCAACGGAGCCTTAAAAAGGATACTCGAAAAAACGGTTAAAGACAATCCCGCCGTTTGATCGAGAAAACTAGATGATGCTCTGTGGGCATTTCGCACAGCTTACAAAACACCAATTGGTACAACACCATACAGATTGTTGTATGGAAAAACTTGTCATTTGCCGTTCGAAATCGAACATCGCGCTTACTGGGCACTGAGAAACTGTAACCAGACCTCAAAGTAGCTGGAGAAAAGAGATTTTTGCAATTGCATGAACTCGATGAGCTTAGACTACAAGCTTATGAGAACTCCAAACTTTACAAAGCAAGAACAAAAGCTTATCATGACAGAAAGCTAAGAATCAGAAAAGAATTCAAAGCTGGAGACAAAGTTCTGCTTTTTAACATGAAATATAAGTTCAAAGCTCCCAAGCTGAAACCGAAATGGTTCGGACCGTATACAGTGAAACATGGATTTCTATCCGGATATGTTGAATTGCATGACAAACATGGTGGAAGCTTCATTGTTAATGGGCACCGAATTAAGTTATACTATGATAAGGAGCAGATGAATGAAGTTTCTATTCAAGAGATTCCGCCTGAATCGGAATATGAAGCTATAACCTTTATGTCACCCTTCCCGGCCGATTTCAAGATAAACACTCCATGGGCCGAAGATTCTGGTTATATCTATGATGTTCTACCAAGACCGTGGGAGAAAGTTAAGTTGGAATACATAGATGAAACTGGAGAAGGAATAGTGATTGGAAATGTGCTGTACGTTCCAAAATTTCCAAAGAAGAAGTCAGCACCAACATGAAGAGAGAGAAGTTCGAGTCCGGCTGATGACTCGTTAATAAAACAAGCGCTTCTCGGGAGGCAACCCGTGTGTTTGCTATGTTTATTTTTCATTTTTATTTTCTAGTGATTAAACCCCATAGTTTTTCTAAATTGCTTAGTTGAACTTAAGTGTGGGGGTGTATCACTGTCTTTTGAATAAAGCGAAGATATATTTCGTATGTGTGTTTCTTTTGTTTTTAGATTACTGCAGATAATGATTTCGAAGCTTGGACGCTAGGATCAAGACTCCTCTTGAGAAGAAAATACGGTTTATTCTCTTATTTCCCTATTTCATTCTTTATCGTTTATCACATTGAGGACAATGCTTAACTTAAGTGTGGGGGGTGAATAGGAAAATAAGAATAGATTGTAGTTTTGAGTTGAATTTTAAAATTTTGTTTGCCCTTGTAATCTAGTCTTTTGTCATTTTAAAGATCATATTCTAGAATAACTGGATTTATCTACTGGTGAAATCTGTAATTTTGAAAATTCGAGATGTGTCCCGATTAATATTGCAATCCATTCTGGGATTGATAACATTAGCTAGCACATATTGTAGCCCTTTCCACTAAAGTGTGAGGATTTGAGCCAGTTCTATATATAGCATACATCTTTTATGCTTAGATCTTTTGCTATGAGTGTGCCGGTGATTTTATTTATTCTAGAACTTGTACTTGTAAATCATTACGAGACCGTTGTGAGATCACATTTCGTTTGTGATATAAGTGTATATGCGTGATAAGAGGCAACCTTAGGTTTTATCCCAAATGGCCTTCCATTTTCATATAATGCTATATTAGCTAGCTACATTGGCTAGTTAACCACTCATATGGACCCATTTGTTAGCATTTGTCTTTAATGCTAGATACCCCTAGTTACACCCGCCGAGCCTATCTTTTCTTTTGATACAATCCAGAAAAATTCAAAAAGATTTTACACCTTTTTAGCCTAGCCTTATCCATAGTCAAGTCTTGGTTGGTTGCTAGCTATTTGGCAAGATGGATGTTATGTGGAAATCATGAAAGTTCAAAGAAAGCGTAAACTCCGAAAGTTGTTATCCAAGAAAAGTCATCGCAACTATAAGATGACAAGTCAAAAAAAAAAAAAAAAAAAAAAAAAAAAGTCATTGCAACTATAAGGTGACAAGAATAAGCCAATGGGCTACGTGAATCAAGTATGAATAAAGGAAGTATGGAGTTTTTCACAAAATGGCATGATATTGGTTTGAAATAGCTAGTAACATTTGGTTCGTAGACTTTGACTAATTTTGTTCTTATGTTCAACCAATTTCATAAACATATCCCATGCCTTATCCTACCCTTTTTGACTTTGTGAAATTATTAAGTGTATGGACATGTAGTGACCATCCGATTTCTTGAGGAATTGACTAACGTTGTTAGCGATCTAGGGCGTATTTTGGCGACCATCCGTTATGCAAGTAACGTCGTTAGCGAACCAAGGTACAATCTAGTGACCATCCGTTATTTGGTAATGCAAGAATTCGTTGTTAGGGAGCTATTATGTTTTGCATGAGATAGTGGCGCGTTAGTCTTTTATACCCCTTTAAGCCTTAAACCCGAATAAAAGCCCTCTTTGATATGTATACTTGGCGCTCACACCATTTCGGTGTAGTTTTGTTTCTTGTACAAGCCTATGGTAATATTTAGATCATGACTGAGCAAATGAGTGTCATTCCTCTTATATACTCCACCAATCATACAAATGAGTGTTTGAGTGAATTATATTTCATTTTCCTTTCGTGAGGTGTTTAGTAATGTGTATCATGCAAGAAAATCATTTGGGTATTGTCAAACATCTCGATGATTCAACCATAAAAGCTTAAAATGATGAATCTAGCTTGTACTAGTGCTTGATAGATTTGCATCACATTTTCCTAATCATTTGTGCATACCATGTGGATAATTGTTTTTATTTCTAGATTTGCTTGAGGGCAAGCAAAGTTCAAGTGTGGGGGATTTGATAACGCCAAAATCTAACATGTTTTTGATAGCGTTATTGGTAGCTTTATATATGTTTTGTGGTTATATTTATATGCTTTTGTTACTAAATCATACCAAAGTGTGTTTGCAAAGCATTTGTAGCCAAAGACAGGAAAATGGATGGAAAAGATGCAAAAATGAGGAAAAAGGAAGTATTTGAGATTGCATGTGAATCTTGTGTCAAGTTCCACTCCGTAAGGTACTTCAATGAGTTAAAGTCCAAGTAGTCGAGTTCATAAGCTTAAGGATGAAGAGAAAGATCAAAGAATCAAGAGCTACGACCGAGAAACAAGTCATACGGAAAAGTCCAAGAAATAGGTCCATCAGCCATAGCCATCCGATCGGTCGCCGCCCGCAACCGATTCAGATGGAGTGAATTTGGATTTACCGAGAAGACCAACCGATCGGTAGACCATTCTATCCGATCGGTTGGAAGTCGCTGTTTGACCCAAGACTTCTTTATTAAGGATTGTGACTTTATAAATCCGGTTCTAGGTCCTTCTTTTCAGTATTCTAACCATTCAATACTACTTGGAGAGCAAGAGAAGCATTTATGCACTTAGACCCTTGGTTAGAGCAATTTATGGAACCATTTGTTGAGTATTTATAATACCAATCAATCTAGAGAAAAGAGGAGTGCTAGGAAAAGTGTTTGCTTGTTAGAGAGAGAACCATTCACAGAAAATACTCAAGAAATTCGTCCATAAGTCCAGGAGAAGGGAGAAAGTCGAATATACCATTTTCATTGCTTGTGGAATCATTGTCTTTCACTTGTAATCTTATTTCCAAATCATTGTAAGACTTTCAATCATGGTTTCTAATGTTCAAAGTATTGAGTTTACATTTATGTTTGCTATGAGTGGCTAGTGCCTTTGTGCACTTGCTTAGATGATGTGTATTATTCATTGATTGGCATATGATTGTGATAACATGTTTTAATTCAATTTCAAGTCGATTCTAAGAACCAATTGTGATAAAGTTTCATAGTGACATTTGGGTAATCAAGTTTAACTAGTGCTAGTAATCTTAAGGGTTGAAAGAACTATTGTTATTCCACTAGTTATAATCATTTGTCTATGAATGATTGTTGTCTTCCACTATTATTGATTAAACAAAGAAACTTAATTGTGATTGTAATGAAAATGCTTTTGTCTATCAAAACGGATTGATGGTAAACCACTTTAAAGGTCGAGAGATTAATAGTTTGCTTTCAATTGTGACCTTTTGTCTATAATCGGTTACCTTTCGTATTGACCATTTCCTAAGCTTGTTTGATTAGACAAAAGATTGTTTTTGTGTTTGAGGAACACCAACTCATGAACCTTGAATTGATCTTGAATTGATTGGTTAAACGTAATGCTTGTTTTTATAAACCAAAATCTTGACGAAGGTTTAATTTGTAGAAACAATAGATTAGTGTCAAACCTAATTATCACAACCAACATGTTATCCAAAGTTATCACAATCATATTAGTCAATTGTAGTACACTAGTCTAAGCAAGTGTAATTTTTAATCATTTGAATTTTCATTATATCATTACTACTTGTTTGAGATAGTTGCTTTTAACTTACAATTCGATTCACTACACAAATCCCTGCGAACGATCCCGACTTACCATCAAAATCTTGCTACAACGGACGAGTATACTTGCTCGTATGTGTTGTTATTAGATTCGGTAATTCACCCCTTATAAATTTAAAACTTGCACCGAACCGGGCACATCACGGATGTTCATGTATCCTTGATGGTCAGACTCTAGTTGGACACTAGCATAGAATTCTAGAATGAATCTTGGAATTATTGGTTCATCAATGTCTAGGAGGGAATCAAAGTGGATACTCGCTAGTTGTTCCCTAAGAGTGGTTCCATCATAAAATGAGGGATCTATGACCCTACCCTCATGGACATATTTTTTTTTTCTAGAGCCTTAAAGATGTTGACTTGTTCATCGGTTAGACCTTTGGTTTTGTGGTGTTTTGGGAGGTAATCAAGAGTCTTTTTGTGATTGTAATTTGTTGCGGGAGGCATGATTTTCCTAAGCACAAAAATTATATAGTTTTAGTTGAGATGATCAAAGTAAGTATAAAATTTCTAGTGTGTGCCTACATGGGGACAATGTGGAGGTGCGGTTATCTCGACTCTTTTTAGTGCATGAAAATTTAGTTTATGCAAGTTTTGTGTTAAAATGAGAGATAACCCAAACGCTCCTACTTCAATGTAGCTACGATTGAATGTACCCGAAAATACATATTAGTTATGTATTCCCTTTAGCATTCAAGAGGCATTATGCAAATGATGATTAAAAATCAAATGTTTTTTAATATTTGTATGAACAATGTTCAAGAAAACCATATTTCCTAGTCGTGAGAAGATTTTAGCAAAAATTTCTCATGGGGTTTTGTTGAATTATGACAATGTGCAATAAGATGCAATTCCTAACTAAGAAAAACAAGGTTTGAAGTATAATTCAGTAAGTATATTTCATGATATTACTATTCATGTGCCTAAAACCCCAAGTTTTGATTTTGTGCATGAAATAGAGATCCTAGACGCAGATCAGGAGTATAAACATGATAAGGATACTTACAGTGATGTTTGGAACAAGAAATTATGGAAGAAACTGAGCCAAATTGTGAGTATGGTGGATATGGTGTCGAATTTTGTGGGTGATATGTTTTGGAGAGAGTGATGAATAGTACTTGTTGTTGTTTATTAAATAATAAAACAACCTGTGCATGTGACGGATCCGCCTTTGTTATCGTTTGGATCCGCGGGATCAGAACACAATTTTTGGTTTAGTGTCGAGTTTGGTTAAACTAATATTTACGCTACTGTTTTATCTAATCACTAGGTTCCATTAATCCTAATCCAAGTCTAAGGTAGTTGAAAGGTTCTCTTTTGAGGGGTTTAGTGAGGATATCGGCAATGTTGTCCTCTGAGGAAACTTTCTCAATTGAGATATTTCCCTTCTGTACATTGTCACGAAGGAAGTGATGGCGTATTTCTATGTGTTTAGTTCTAGCGTGTTGGACTGGATTTTTGCTGAGATCAATTGCTCCTTTGTTGTCGCAAAGAATGGGAATGTCGTTGAGTTCAATTCCATAGTCTACGAGAGCTTGTTTCATCCATAGTGCTTGTTGGCACGCCTTTCCTGCAGACACATACTCTACCTCTGTTGTTGAGATTGCGAGGGCTGTTTGTTTCTTAGCGAACCATGAGGTGAGACAATGTCCTACAAAAGTACAAATACCGCTAGTACTTTTTCTATCAACATAGTCACCGGCATGGTCTGAGTCGGCATACACTATGGTTTCTACACCCGTTCCTTTGGGATACCATAATCCTAAATGTGTAGTGCCTTTGATGTACCTAAATATCTGTTTAACGGCTTCAAGATGGGATGTTTTGGGATCTTCTTGAAAACGTGCACATAGACAAACACTAAACATAATATCCGGTCTACTAGCCGTTAGGTAGAGTAAACTACCAATCATGCCTCTATATTTAGTGCTATCTACGGATCCACTTTCATCATCCTTGGTGAGTTTGGTTTCGGAAGACATTGGTGTTTTCATGGGTTTAGAATCTTCAAGACCAAACTTCTTAAGCATATCCTTGATATACTTTGATTGGTTGAAGAATATCCCATCTTCTAATTGTTTTATTTGGAGACCTAAGAAAAAGTTTAGTTCCCCCATCATACTCATTTCAAACTCGTCATGCATGATTTTTGAGAAATCGTCGCATAACTCTTGACAAATTGAGCCGAATATAATGTCATCCACATATATCTGGACGATGATAATATGTGATCCCTTTTTCTTGGTAAAGAGAGTGTTGTCTACTAGGCCCATGGTGTACTTATGGTCAACTAGGAAAGTCTTAAGTCGATCATACCAGGCTTTTGGTGCTTGCTTAAGTCCGTATAATGCTTTCTTAAGTTTGTAGACATGATTAGGTTTTTCAAAATCGGGAAAGCCGGGAGGTTGTGCTACATATACCTCTTCATTTATGAAACCATTTAGAAATTCACTTTTGACATCCATATGAAATAACTTAAAGTCATATGCACATGCATATGCAAGTAAAATTCTAATAGACTCAAGTCTAGCTACGGGTGCAAAAGTCTCATCATAATCTATACCCTCTTGTTGATTATAGCCTTGGGCTACTAACCTAGCTTTGTTTCTAGATACAATGCCATTTTCATCCATTTTATTTCTAAAAACCCATTTTGTACCTATTATAGTTTGATTTTTAGGTTGTGGAACTAATGTCCAAACGTCATTCCTAACAAATTGATTTAATTCTTCTTGCATCGCAATGACCCAAGATTCATCTTTTATTGCTTCATTAACATTTTTAGGTTCTATAGTTGAAACAAAAAAAAAAGAAATTACTTTCATTTTGAGCTTTAGATCTTAATGTTCTTTCGTTGAGTTTTCCTATGACGTTTTCTAATGGATGACTTTTTGCTTCTTTGATGTTGACTAAGTCTCTTTTTACTGGTTCATCTTCTTTATCATTTTCAACATTTTCCTGATTATTAACCATTTGGTTTTCAACTAAGTCATCATCTACCAAAGGTGATGTCTTAGAGGGAGGTGGACTTTCGTCAAATGTTACGTTCAACGATTCCTCGACTCTTGCGGTTTCTTTGTTCAAAACAATGTAAGCTTTACTATTTTGTGAATATCCTAGAAATACACCTTCATACGACTTTGGGTCGAATTTGGTGAGATAGTCTTTTGTGTTTAAAATAAAACATTTACTTCCAAAAACTTTAAAGTATCCTAATGTTGGCTTTTTGCCTCTGTAAAGTTCATATGGAGTTTTCTTAAGAAATGGTCTAATTAATACACGATTTAGAATATATGTTGATGTATCTACAGTGTGACACCAAAATTTTTGTGGTATGTTTTGTTCGTTTAACATAGTTCTACTCATTTCTTGAATTGTTATATTTTTACGTTCTACTACACCATTCGATTGAGGTGTTCTAGGAGCCGAGAAATTATGTGAAATGCCGTTAGCATCACAAAAAGCTCCGAATTGAGTTTCGTTGTCAAATTCTCTACCATGGTCGGTTCTTATAGTTACTATATTGTTTCCTACTTGGTTTTGGATTATTTTACTTAAAATTTCAAATTTATCAAATGCCTCATTTTTAGTTTTCAAAATTTTTGTCCATGTATACCTAGAGTAATCATCTACTATGACTAATGTGTAAAAATTTCCTCCATAACTTTGTATAGCCGACGGGCCAAACAAATCCATATGTAATAGTTCTAGACACCTAGATGTAGATACAATGTTTTTAGCCTTATGGCTATTATGCACTTGTTTCCCAATTTTGCAAGCATCACAAAAGTGTTGGTCATATTTCAACTTAGGTAGGTTCCTAACGAGTTCTTTAGATGATAAGGATTGAATTAGCCTCATGTTGGCATGACCTAAGCGTCGATTCCATAGAGTTGAGTTTTCGTCCAGGGAGGTAAGACATAGCTTGTCTTTAGGTGTTTTATCTAATTTCATAACATATACGTTATTCTTTAAAACACCTTTTCCTACGGTTATGCCATCTTTAAGTATTTTACTTCCATTTTCACTGAAAAGAACGTTATACTTTTTGCGGCATAATTGACTTATACTAAGCAAGTTAAATCCTAAATTATCTACATGAGCAACATCATCAATAGAGAGAGAGTCATGAGAGATCGTACCTTTTCCAATGATTTTACTTTTAAGTTTGCTACCGAATGTGACATTACCTCCGTCGTACACTTGGTAAGTTGAGAAAAGGCTTTTGTTTCCCGTCATGTGCCTTGAGCACCCACTATCTTTGATCCACTCATCAGGTACAAGATCAACTTTTAAACATACCTCTTCTGTGTCGTGATCCATGAGAGCTACTTCATCGTTCTTAGGCTAGTTATCATCTCCGTCACTATCACTCCAAGCTCCACTGACGAAGGCTCTTTGAGACTTGGTCTTTGGAGGCTTTGGACATTCACCTATTAAGTGACTAGAATCACCACATCTAAAACACTTCCTATCTACCTTTCCTTTTCTATCATCACGGTCTTTTCGAGAAGATTTCTTTTCTTCACGAGGTGGTCTAACGAACTTTCCTCGTCTCCTGAAGAATTTCTTGAAATCTCTAACCGCCATGGCATATTCTTCATCTTCACTACTAGAACAGGACTCTTCATCACTTGATTCTACTCTAGCTTTCAAGGCAATGGACTTCATTTTCTCCTTCTTGCCTTTAACTATTTCTGAGTCTTTTTCCATCTCCATTTCATGAACTTTGAGGTTTCCTATGAGCTCATCCAGTGTCATACTAGAAAGATCCTTAGATTCTTCAATAGTTGTCACCTTTGCTCTCCACTTCGGATGGAGTGCTCTTAGAAATTTCCTGACAAAATTCTTATTAGAAAAGGATTCATCAAGTGCTTTAAGAGATGTAATGATAGTATTAAATCTAGCAAAAGCATTATCAATGGTCTCATCTTCAGAGATAACAAATTGTTCATATTGTTGAACAAGAAGATCAATTTTGTTATCTTTGACTTGTGAGTTTCCTTGATGAGTGATGATTAGTGATTGCTAAATATCTTTAGCCGTTTTACACATAAAAACTCTTTCATATTCCTTTTTAGGTAAGGCATTGTAAAGCATCATTTTGGCTTCATTGTTTTTGGCAATCAATCTCTTTTGTTCATCACTGTGACGAATAAAAGAGTTACCTATATCCCTACCACCTGAAATATCACTACTTATGGGTTTGTAATCACCCTCTACAATAATATACCACAGATTTATGTCCTTTGACTTCACATATATCTCAAAGCGATTTTTCCAATATATGAAACAATTTGGTTCAAATAGTGGTGGTCTTTGCATAGATTGCTCTTCTTTAAAGTTTTCAAAATCCATGATCGTTTCAAGTTTTTAAAATACAATATATTTTGAAAATCTTGAGTAACACCGCTCTGGTACCAATTGTGAAAAACTAGAAGGGGGGTTGAATAGTTTTTACCGTTTAAAATTTATTCGCTTTGTTACTTATCGTGATTTCAAAGTTAATCAAACAAACAATCACACAAACAAGTAATATATGTAAATAAGTAAAGAGAGGAAAGATCAAACCACACAACACAGTCGTTTATAGTGGTTCGGCTACAAGGACTCTCTTCCTTGCCCTACTCCACTCCTCGAGCCTCTAACTCGAGAGTTTATCTTCACTAAGAAACAAGCTCCCTTCTAGGCGGAGAAAACCTTTACACGTCGCTTAATCTTTTTCCGGTACTAAGCTAGACACCGAGTTCTTTACAAGGGTACAACCACTCCCGTTGGTTCTTTCACAAGGGTACAACCACTCCCGACACTCTTTGAGTTTTGAGGACTAAAACACTAACCACACTTACTGAGATAGATAATACAAATAATGATGTGTGAACTACAACTATATCACATAGTAACTATGCTAAAGGATTACGGTCTGTAGATCCTTGAATGCTTGATCTCTTTTCTACATAAAGAAAGATCAAATGAAATGCAAGTATGAATAAGGTTAGTGAAATGTATACTGAATGAATATGAGTGTTTAAGCTATATGAGTGATGGTGTGTTCAACTGATCAGCTTGCTATTTATAAGCAAGCTGGTGAACAGTCGGCGGATCCGGAGGATCCCATAAAAGGGATCCGTCTTTGATGTTGTTTGGTTCCGCCAAAAGTGACAGGTAAGAGAATTTGGCAATCTTTCCAAATCCAGCTGTATCCTCCTCATCCTTGTCATGTCATTTCAAAATCTTCCAAAGTCAACTATCTTGCTTGAAGATTTAACTAAGATATCTATGTATGATGCATGCCATGATGTCATTGTATCATATTAAAAATAAAGTTTCCGTTTAAGGAAATAAACTATTAGATGTGTAAAATGTAATTCTAAGTAAACTAGTGAAATGTAAAATGTGTTTTAAAGTGACTTTAGCTAGTATTTATAATTTGCTAAAAGATATGCTTTGTAATTGTCATTAACAAAACTAAGTAAAGATCGTAAAATATAAATAACATTTTTATGACGATATTTGTATTAACACAATGAAAAGCCTACTCTTCCCCAACAAAAGGCAATAAGAGAAAAGGGACCCACTTACCTTTTAAACCACTTAATCCTTACAAAAATCTTTCATATGGAGAAGGCAATGAAAAGCCTACTCTTCCCCAACAAAAGGCAATAAGAGAAAAGGGACACACTTACCTTTTAAACCACTTAATCCTTACAAAAAAAAAAAAGAAAAAGAAACACCCCCTTAGATTAAAAGAGCTAGGTACAGTCGATACGAATAACATGTTATTTGTTTGTCATCTCAGAGTCATCTAATTACCTGACTAGTAACATACCAATAACTAAAACACCATCCCGACAAAAAAACTAATAACACTTTGTAGGTCCCACAAAGCACCCCACCAAAAGTATCCATTCACTAAAAAAAAAAATAATCACTAATGGCAGTATGTTGGTGCAACGGCTGGGGAACCAACGGCGGACGAACGACACATGGGACAGTGCAGAACGGCAGCGCCGTTCGTTCGTGGGTTCGCGAATCGCGGACGAAAGTTGGCTTGCATCGAGCACTCTAAGTGTAATAAGGAGCGCATATGACCACAGTCATCACTGTCTTATCATCACCAACTCAGCTCTCTCTCTTTCTCTCTCGTTACAACCAACTTTATAACCAACTTAGTGTAATAAAGCGGTCGCGGTCACTGGAAAAAAACATACCTCAACTTAAATACAAATATACTCCACAATACCATTTAATAAAAACACCATCACACATAAAAACTGTTAAGTTTATGGATATAAATTAATATACGTATGACCAGTTTCGAACACAAGACTTCGGGATTGCACACATTACGTATGAGTTCAATGTTTTAATAATTAATATATTAAGATATGTTTAATTATTAAATCACAAATATTTATATGGTCGAACAAGGAAAGAGGAGGGGGTTGAGTGTCGAATTTTGGAACATGAGGAGGTGTTGGACTCAAACTTGAAGAGCAAGTTTGGAGTGTATATAAACCCCTCACTAGCTCAATATGATGGACAATATTTTTTATCCCTAACCGATTTATCAATCGGTTCTCTTTTTCTTCCACCCACTCAGTGACATACAAACATGGAACAGTAAAGGGAGTAATGATATATATTATGCATGTGCATGTATTATTGATACATGTGTCTTGCATGCGTGTGTATATGCATAAAAATAAGTTTACTCTTTTATCTTCTTGTTAAGATGTACAGTGATGTATCTCTAGGGGATTCGATCGTGTATTATCAAGAACATCAAACCCTAGTTGTTGTAATGTTTTATTTGTGATACAAGAACCTAGATTTTCGCATTGAAACGCTACTAATACGTGTGTACAAGAACGGAGATCAAGCTTACTTTAGCTTGAGTTATTTTCCCCAATTCGACTAGGAGAAGTCTATTTCCCATAAACCCTAAGTTAGGGTTTTACCGGTTCTTGGATATTTGATTACTTGTTTGGCTAGTAATCTAAGGTACGCGTATTCTTTATTTTTAGTTAATTAATTACTAGTACATAGATCCTGTTTCCGCTGCTATATGCTTTGATGTACTTGTTTATATGTTTATAATTGTTATGATTCATATATTCAAACAGTGGCATCAAGAGCCCGTTAATACTATGTAATTAATTACTAAAACACATAAAACTTGAATCTTTGTGATAAATACATGCTTTTGGTGTTCTAGGGTTTTAAAAATTAGTAAACCCTAATTTTATATATATAGGTCGATTACCTATTTATTTTTTATTAGGGTTTTATGTTTTGTAAAACTTGTAGAAACCCTAGGTTGCATGTAATTTTTATGTGTGAATTAATGAATACTTGGTTTATGTCATTAATTGAATATGCATAGAATAGACTTGATTATGTGTTTTGACTTAATATTAAGTGCTATTTGAGGAATCCATGACAAAAACATGCATGTTTTGTCATTAAAATTGATGTTAATTGTTACATGTTCTACATGCTATATTATGCGATTATTAATTAATTAGGGTTTTAGTAATAAAAGTGTATGACATGTTTAATTACTAAAAATTAATTAATCAAAGGTTATTAGGGAAGACCTAAAATTGGGGAAGACCCCATTAAATCGTATATTAAATCAATTATGTGTGTTATTGTATACATTTATCATAAGACTTACGCGGCCAAGAAATTGGTGCTGTGGTCCATTGGGTACAATGCGCTCGAAAACCAATGGGAGTCTTAGGATCAATGTATACATGTTAATTGTTTTTTGGCATGTTCATTATTTAAGTTGTTTATTTTTTATTAATTGCGCATTTGTTTAAATATGTATTTGACATGATTGTAAGCAAAATGGTAATTTTTAAATAGAAAATAAACTTGACTTTATAATGGTGTAACATGGTTTTAAGCTTATAAAATCATAAACTTTTAGTTGATTGATGCGACTGTACAAAAATAGTCGAACGGCGGACCTAATTGTTGACAAACTCTAAGGTTGGTTTAAGGTTGGTTTCGAATTAAATTGTGGCCTTAAAGAGACTCCATTCTGTCTCTCCGCCCGCTTGTGCGTCAAAATTAGACTTACCAAGTACAACCATTATGTGTACGAAGCATCTTAAGACAATGTTGTAAGTTTCTCAACGCCATCAATTAAAACTTTGTTGATTTAAGCTTAGTAAAGTTACGAATGAGTAAAAGGTTTTATGAAACATATGATACAAGATGAATGCATGACATCTTTGTACATAGATCAAACTATAAATACCCTTAAATTTAAGTTATATGCCATCCAATGAATCGAAAACACCTGAGGTTACATTCTACATTACTAGCAGCCAAAGTTGATGTAATGTTCAAAGGGTGGTAATCAAATGGTAAATTACATACTTTCATTACTAGCAGCCAAAGCTGATGTGATGAAACTATGGTAATTTGCAGTTTCTTAAGTTGGTTAACTTAATTGAGCACTTTCATTACTAGCAGCCAAAGCTGATGTAATGGAACTATGTCAAGGCATAAAGATGGGGATAAAACATGCTTACATTTGCAACTGAAGTTGGTAAAATATGTAAATCCCATGACTCTAGGAATTGCAATTTGAGATTGGAAATTGGGTTCGACTCGTACCTTATTGAGTACTTTCATTACTAGCAGCCAAAACTGATGTGATGAAACTATATCAATTTGGATCCTAGTTTTCAGTGAAAATTAAATGGTTAAATGTTATTTACCATGGGTGTTTAATTTTCTTGAAAAATTGTATTATCAAAAATACTAAAATTGAATTTTGAAAATTCTTTTAATGTAATAATGCAATATTAAAACCGTAAACGTGGGGCATTCTTTTAATGGTAAATTGATCTACACCCGTAGGGGTTTTGGATAGAGTCAACTTTACTAAAAGAATAAACCTAGTCTACTTTCCTTGAGAAGAGTGAGACTTAATCATATTCCTTTTCATGAATGAGAAAGGCATAATAGGATAATTAGAATTGTCTAAATTCCAAGAAATAACTCATGACAAATTTTAAAGAAATTGCACGTTTATGAGTTATTAAAATTATAAGCTAGACTAATTACCGCAAAATTGGTAAAAGGCAAACTAGAATGATTGATCTAGTTGTTGTGCTTTGACCGTTTAAAGGTGCTACATACCATTGTGGGGATGGTAGACCTATTGAGGAAGAAATTGCATACCCAATTTCTCAAGTTAATTGCATTGATGGATATTCCATCATTTACAAAGTATAATACATTCTTTGAGTACCTAAGTAGTTGTTATGTATGAGATTATTCAAAGGTGTAGGAAAGTAAATAGCACGCTATTTGCTTTTACTGGTTTTTGAAACATTTATAATGTTGTCAAATCCAGTGGGAGCATAGTGTTGTAATTACTGAATAATGAGTTATGTATTGATCTGTTATTCAGTGGGAGCTACAAGCTTTGATATCTTGGTAGTAACCCGGATTATCTCTAGAATCTCTTGAGATAATTACTTTCCAGTAACAGACAATTGTGGTATTAAGGATAGTCATGTACGTTTTCTTACTAGACAAGGTGGTTCTATATCTACTAATATCTATGACACAAATCATATTGGTCACATAAACAAACGACTGACGTGTTGTTTATCTGATACATGATGTTGTTCCATGCACAAGTGGGAGAAATATTTATAGTGTGTAAGCAACAACACAAAGGAATATGATTTAAATGATTCTCTTGACGGTAAGGTAAGAGACTAATGTTCTAATGTGTTTTATTTACATCCTAGTTATAGAACACTTGGAGTTAATATCTAGCGTCAGTGAAAACTTGAAATATATATTAATAACAAAGTAAATTACATACTTTCATTACTAGCAGCCTAAGCTGATGTAATGAAACTATGTTAATTTGCAAGCTTCTAAATTAGATAATTATTAGAACAAGTGTCAATATGATAATAAGACTACTTCAAAATAAATATTTATGTATTATTGAAATGACATAAATAAATGAAGTAATCTAATACTACTTCATATTTGAATGTTTATGTATTCTAGGAATGTCATAAATATATGAAGTAAATAAATTAACTTGAAATTACGATTGAAACCAAATTGTGGTGTTCATGATTACTTTAGTTATGCATATTTATATTTTATTGTAAAGATAAAAATATGAAGTTTTTTTATTACAAGACTTATAATAAAGTAAGACGTTAACTTGTTATGTTTTAATTAAGACATATACATGAATTCATTGAGTTGATCAATGATTTATAACGTATATTGGGTTTATATAACAGGTTATGTCTTCTTGGTAAGACATAGACATGAAGTGACTTGATCAAAAGGTACTTATGTTATATAGCATGCAATTGGCTTGGAAATTCTATTATACCATTAACTTGACTTAGTTGGTAAATAGGTAAGCCAAAACGATATATATTTATCTTACATATTGTAAGAATGACTTACCATTAACTTGACTTAAGTATTTCACTTTTTCACTTTGACCATTCTTCCATTATAAGTAGTATAGATGGGAGTTTAGATATGATGAAGATGTGAATTTTGATGCGAGAGAAATAGAGATTGTGTGTAAACAAGTGTGCGTGTGTGAGTGTGAGTGTGGAAAGGGTGGGTGTTAGGTGAAGTTTGATAATTACCAGAAAGCTCTTCCGTTTTTTAATAAAGATTAATTTACACCATCACATCTAAAAGGAATGAATGGTGGAGATTTAACCATTCGTTCTTTAGAGAAATATTGTTCTGTAATGAACTTTCCTCAAACAAACATACTATTTAATGTAGTTTGGTACTCTGTATAACAAAATGTATAGTGATGAGCTTTCCTAAAACCAGGCCATGGATGGAACCATAGAGAAAAGTGAATAGGTATATTTACGAAAAATTAAATAAGACTATAAACACATTTTTGGGGGACCATGCGCATTTCCGAAGATTTGAGAATTTTTTACAAAAATTAACACTACGCTGCAAAAATTCATTGGTGTCCCGGAGACCCACCCTGTTTCCATCAGTGGACTAGGCATTCTAGTTTGCATTGGACCAGGCCAATTCTTTTATATTATGGGCTTTTTCACCCATGTTAGGACCGGTCTTGTGCTTTACCGGCTAGAAAATGTTAAAACATAGGGCTGTAAACGAACCGGACGAACACGAACGGAGCCTTGTTCATGTTCGTTCGTTTAATTTTAACCGGACACGAACGCTTAAACGGACGGATTTACTTGTTCATGTTCGTTTATTAAGAAAATAAGTTGTTCATGTTCGTTTATGTTCGTTCATTAAGATACTAAACGAACGCTAAACGAATATAAACGATCGAACATGAATGAACATAGACAAACAAATACAAACTTTATTAAATTATGTACAATATATTGTTTTATAAGTTTTGTTTTGTTTAAAGAAACCAATTTTAAAATTATACAATTAAAAGATATGATATACGAACATAAATAAATAAATGAACGCATAATCGGACGTTCACGAACATAAATGAACGGACGCGACTTTTGTTCATGTCCGTTCATTTAACTAAACGAACGTAAAATATTGTTCATGTTCGTTCATTTAATAAATAAACGAACATAAACGAAATTTTTACCGAACGGTTCATGAAATGTTCACTGAACGTTTAGTTCGTTTACAGCCCTATTAAAACATCAACATATCTTTAACTTACGGATTTTATTCAATGCCTAAATAAGAAAACAAAATAAATGATTTCAATTCAAGGTAGATAAATCGTGCAAAACAAAAGGACATTACAAAATCATATTAAGTAGTGCAAAAAGATCAAGAAAGAAAATAATTATTTCACCATCATCACACGTTAAAAAAAATGATGCAAGCATTATCAGTTTTATTAAAACACGAAAAAAACGTTGTCGTTTGGTACTATTGCATTTTCCCGCCAAAAGCCCACCCGATGGAGTAGCCCATTTGCTGTGTCCAGCTCATTGAGCCCTTTTGAGAAGCAGCCCTGCTACGTTTTCATAGTATACGGTATACAAATCCCACCCCAATTTTATTTGCACTGCCTCCAGAACATTCGGTGTTTGACAGTTTCTTTATCAAACCCTAGATCCAAAACAACAGCCAGTGCTGATGATGATGATCGAAGTATGGAAGAAAAAAGAATAACATAGGTATGTAGGTTTTAAACTTAAAGCAATTATTATTTACCTTAGATTTGTGTAGTGAGGTTTCTAATTTAGTTTCTAACTATTTTATTTTTATTTTTTGGGTTTTGCTGTTCATGTAAGCACGAAGGTTTTTTAATCATGAGGTAGGTTTTTATTTACCTAATTTATGTCTTTTAGATTCGCATTTATATAAAAAAAAAATTGGGGTTTTGGTTAGATTTCGGAGTTGGGTTATGGTTGATGGTGTCAAAACCTGTTGGTGGATTTGATGGTTTTAGTCTCACATGTTGACTAATTATTTTTGAATATGTGTATGACACTTAGACGGAACAATATGTGTTTGTTTCATATCTGATTTGTAATCATCATAGCTGTATGAGAAAAATTAGGGGTTATAGCTTTTGTGTTTAGATTAGTTGTTTATTTGTATGATCTATGTGTTTATTGCTTCCTTAAATGGAAAAAGTGAAAGTTAATATATTGATTTGGTGTTTGCAGGTATATTGAAGTTGTACTTTGGCGGGCCGTTCTGTTGTAAATTATTTTGTTTATGATTCTTAGTTTCATGAATTAGAAATTCGAATATGATTCCTGATAAAGGGTAATGCTAGGTTTAGAGATTTATGTAATTTTATGTTGCTTTTGTCAAAGAAATGGTTGCGCACCAAATGTTTGATGAAACGTCTTAGTGAAAAAAATTCTACTAGACAATTTTAGTAAAGCCCTCCGTCCCATATTAAGTGTCCACAATGGAATCTTGGGATGTCCCAAATTAAGTGTCCAGGGAATATTTTCAACCAATGAGAAGAGACTTTAGTGGGTAATAGTGATATTTGATTGGTGGAGAGTGTAGTTGGCCCCACTTTTCTAAAACTTTGTGCATTTGGAAAGTGGACACTTAATATGGGACGGAGGGAAAAAAATTGTACTAGACAATTTTAGTAAAGCTGTATGCGAAATATTGGGGGTTATACTTTTTCTGTTTTGATTACCTTGATTTTAGGTTTACCTGTACGATTTACGTGTTCTATTGTTGCTTTTCAGGTGGTTTATTGCTTCGATTTATATTCAGATCATACTTTGGCGGAGTGTTTAGCCGTTTATGCTAATGCAGCAACTGCTGTTTTCTTGCCTTCATTATGTCTGCCCTTTTAAGGGTCTTACATGAATGGTAGTGGTTTCGTAAAAACTTGAGGAATGTCCGTGTCTTGGCGGGGCAACATGCTATGTTTGCAGCCATGGCGGATACCTCGACGTGTGCAGCTAGGCCATGAATTAACCTGACCCAATTTGCTTGGATGCAAAACATGGACGGATGGTAGAGTGCGATACACAATCGCCTCAGCAACCTCCATTTGCGCAACCAAGCCATAGGGTAATCTAATTTTCCACTACCATAAGACATATACTACAGATGGCGTGTACCTAATCCATTCAGGTGATAATGATATGTATATATATTAAAACGGCACCGTTTGGGACAGGAAAATGGGCTAAGGGATCGGGCCACTGTTTTGGCGGGGAAAAAAACGCCTAAACGGCGTCGTATTCTTTGTGTTTTAATATATATACTAATATTAATTAGAGGCCGATTTGTTCTCATTCCACCAGGTTCGATATCTGTTGTTTCACCTTGGGGCCTTGATGAAATTAGATATATGAAGCTGTAAGCAGTGTCAGTGGGTTCGATATAATTGAGATCGTCCGTATCTTGGCAAGGCAGTTTATTACTTCTGCAGCCATGACGGATGTATCCTCTTTTTCGATTGTATCCCTATCTGAGCCTATGATTTCAGTTAAACACCATTGGTAAACAACGTCGTTTACCATAATCAGTTACATATGGACTAATATGGGTTGCAGATGACCATTGATTTGTCTGTTAAGGCGATGACGATTGTTTTCTGAAATATATCTTGGCACGGTAACCACATACGAGCTGTGGTTGCAGCCATGGCAGATCTGAGCCTTATTTGTTGTAGTTTTGAGGCTTTATGTTATTTAAGATTTTCATTTGGATATGAACGAGAACCAGTTTGGCTGCCAGGTTTGTTTCATTTCTCTGCTATACCGCCCTTTGAATGGCTCACCTTTGAATGGCTGATGATTTACTCATGTTTGTTTTGTAGCATAACTTAATATCTATTTTATGTCCTATTTCAGGCTTACTACTTGACATTCCCATTTCCAATCAACATATTGTACTGGCAAGGAAAGAGGGCTGAAAAGGGGTATCTAATACCCTAAGACCTGTCGCTGGTATAAATTTCTTGGCTTCTATAAATAGTTTGGTTCTTTTTTTTTCAATAGTTGTTTTGCATCACACATAATGAACATTGGTGTGTTTCATGGTTGTGCGTTTTTTAGGAATTGTGGAAGCATGTAGAAGAGACAAGGAAGAAAGTTTAACCAACGAAGTGTAGTGATGCAATCCAGTGTAGCAGGGATTCCGCCGTGGCCGAAAGAGAAAAGCTTTGTGTTACCTTTTTTGTTGGTAGCCATTGCTTTTCCTGTTAGTGTCGGTATTATTAGCAGATTCCAGCGTGGAAACCGAACATTATAACGGTAACAGTAAAAACTTACGTATTACTTTTGCTGTATCAGCATGTATTAAAACAATAATAATATATGTTGATGACTTAAATAATCATATTTTTAGGCATTTGAGTTTCAGTCTCAGTTTCAGTATGCATTTTAATGGTCGACTGATGTTTATTTATTTCTGAATGTTTGTAGCCACATGGGTTGGAAGATTTTGATACACATGAAAAAGGTTAGATTTTATTTGACCCGAACTATTTATAAAGGCAGCACTGGAGGAAGCACACACCAGAAGGCTGTCAGGACATCTATGGCATACGGACATCCCAGGGTTCATGTGCAAGCAATACATCATTGCATAACCTACGGTAATATTTAGTTTAGATAGTTAAGAACTGGAACGTAAACGTTATGTAAATGTTATGATTACATAGCTTTATGCTACACCTCTTATGCAATTCCTTTGCAATTCCAATCTTGAAATATATATATGCCAATAAGAATGTTGCGAACCTATTTTGGCCCATTTTGAATTTTTGCCCATTTAGACCTAGCCTTTTGCTATTGGTATTAGAAAACTTCTTTGCTAATATGAAATCACCAAAATTCTACGGCAAAAATAAACATGAATACTCTAATGTTTCAGACACATTTTGTAAATCTGATTATCCAGATATTAATTTGGCTAACATGAATACTCTAATATTTCAGACACAAAAAAAATGTAAGATGACCCAGATGATGTACTGAGATTGTTGCTTGCACTGAAATTTGTACGCTGTTTTGCCGAGCCAGCATACATTAACTGTAAGTTTAAGCTACCATGGTGAAATCATAATTATGAATGATAATACTTTAAAAAAAAAATCTTGGTTGACATGGTTTGTATTAAAAAGACATGTTTATTTCATAATATGGCTCAAGTGATTTGTGTGTCATTACTTATTGGCAGCAGTAATTGGACAGAGTAGGATTCACCATATGAGTTATTGATAACGAGTTGGAAGTTCGTTATTGATAACGTGCGTACACTTCGTTACAAATGACTGCGTCCTGGCTGCTATAGGGGAAGTTTGTTGTTGATAACGAGTCATATTAGGGATTAAGTAATGATGGTGATGAGGAGAGTGGTGTGGTGTTTTATCTTCCACAAGGTAGTACACGTTTTAATGTGCATTTTGAAATTGGTCTTATAAATGTTCACCCAACAAATACCCAATATTACACAGACCTTACACAAATATTCCAGATGATTCTTATGCGATGATACATGTTAGATCTATACTGTAGCAAACCCTAGATCTAAAATAACGTGCGATGGTGAATGTTAACACTGGTCGAGCGGGGTATCCACGTCGAGTTTGCGGTTGTCTTTGTTGTAGAGAGGCTGTTGTTGGTCATGTGTTGTAGAAAGGATTATAGAATTATATGATAAGCAGTCACTATATAGCTTAGTGCCGATTATGCATATTGTGATTTGTAGAACACACTTTTTGCTCACCTCTTGATTGTATAAAATGACCACTGAAAACACACTTATTTCATTAGTAATGCATTCACTCATTTTTTTGATAGGAATATGTTGTGGAGGGTCTTCACGGGTGTTACACCCCTGCGAAACTGGATCCAGAACACCTGGAACGCCTAAAGGTGGTAAACCTTTTGTAGTGAGATAAGTGATTGGTCAAACTCTCAACCGGAAAACTCTGCCTAAAGTAGACGAGGATCTGATTATAGGCTCTCAGCCACATCTCCAAGTGGTCATATATCAAAAGATTATATTTTATAGAAACCAATCATATATTTTTCATGATATTAACCTCCTCTATCTGCTTCATTTTGTAATTTTTCTAATCCCGCTACATATCTAGAGTATAATATGTTCTTGGTTGTTTGTGTTGCAGGGATTAGAAGATTTGTCTACATATCTGCTTCACATTTTTGTGTCGTTAATTACTTGATACAAGGATATTATGATGGAAAGGTACCTATTAACCATTTACAACTATTATACATGCACCCATGATTTATTGAGTTTTTGTTTAACCACCTATGAATTTCTATATGCAGCGAGCTACTGAACAAGAGTTGCTAATTGGCCTCTTTTTTTTGTCAGTTGCTGATGCATATAAGGCGAGAGATTGAATTAGCTACTTTCAAAAACTAGGGGTTTTAGTTTTTATGTTTTCGTGAGTTGCTGCGTAAGTTTATTTGTGTCATTCATGGGTTCGGTTGTTGATTTTCAGAAGTTAGAAACAAGTGACAACATATGAAGGAGGTTGATGATACAGCTCGAGGCACCTACATCGCGGTTCAGGTGAGTTGTACATGATTGTGGTTTTCCTTATAGTATTTTGGCTTTTTACATATTACTATCTATTTAATCGAAAGATACACACACGACACTCTAAGTTTTTTGGATTTTGTTGTTTTAATTTTTTTCGTGTCAATTAGCTTTTGCGTTTGCGAAACCTTAAATTTGTTTTCGGGTTTTTACAGGAACTGAATAGGTGAATGGCAGAATTAGTTGGGATCTGCTAATTTTTCCGAGTAAGTTTTATCTTTTCTTCTTATGCGTTTATCTCCTGGTCATTGTAACTTTTGGTTTGTGAAAACTAAGAATGATTTGCTGAACACTTGGAACAATTTACAGCTTTAAATAGCAGAACACATCCAAACACTATCTTGATGGGCCTGTTCTGTTACAGTTAATGAACTGATATAACATAATCACCTTTAAAAGACACGTCCAAACACCTCGGTAGTGTGACGGCAAAAAATGTGACTTGCCATTGATTTGAAGATGGGGAAGAAACAAAAATTACTAACAAGAGTGTAAATTTCAGTTTTTCCTGCTGATTTGGCACAATTGCGGAGGTGTCAGTGAGAATGTGTTGACATTTTATGTTTGTATCTGTGCAGGTATAACACTTTTAGCGGATATCCACCCGAACTGGTAAAGAAAATGCCCAAAAAGGATCTTGCTGACGAGGTAAAGTACTTGCTTTCTATTCTCTGTGTGTGTCCAGGTTTTGTAATGACAGGCCTCACACAATCATTAAAATCAGCGAACAAGAGTACGAGAAACTTCAAAATGTAAAAATTCTGATTCTATGCCTATTGTTACTTTACTTTAGGTTTAAGTACTGAACTTCTATATTATTGATAATTATCCGTTAGTTTTTCAAAATTGCTAGATCTCAGCAGTTACTAGACTTTTAATGAAAAAAAACACCTGTAATCAATAACTTGGATTTGGCCATTTGGTACTTTAGATATATATTTTGTTAGATTTTGTTTCAATTTTGTTGTTATTCTTTTTTCCACTTCACTTGACCTTACTGATCTGCTTATTGGTGTTTCCCAGGCGAATGGGAAGAGGATGTTGCTGCTGTAGGTTTTGTTGTTGATCAGACTAACAGCGGATAAGTTTACAAAGTCAGCAATAACAGAGTTTGTCTTCAAGACCAAGAATCCTTTGGTCATTTACTTCACAGTCGTGCAAGTGCTTCACAAGTTTTTGAGAATGCAATCAAGAATCAGGTAAGGATTTCGACTGTACAGTTTTGTCTAAAGTTTATGCTTACAAAAAGGTGCGACTGTGTGAGCCTCTTTTTATATATGCCAGTCAATTCATGTACTGTACACTATGATAATCATGGCAACAACTATAAAGCATAACAGACTTTGTATGCTTAATTGTTGTTTCCGTCTACTATTATTGTGTAACTGCTATATAAATTTGTTGGTTTCACCGCCTCTAAGTACAATGGTTTCTTTTTGCATTCACATTTTCACAAATTTGTTGACTCAATTCACATTTTCGCGAAATTTATCAAACGCAAACTTTAGTTTGCAAAAATCCATCCACTCTTTATTCAATCAAATGCGCTTGAAGCTGCGGTATATTAATGTTCACTTTCGTTTTTTAATTCACGTTTCACATATACTTTAGACTAATAATATTCTACCCGTGTTGCAGGCCCTATTTGTTTATGTCCAATGGATGATGAGGATGCTGGTAAGCCAGTTGCAGAATAATTTGTTCCCATCGTCATCGTGCATTCCTGACCTCATTGCCTATAGAATGTGATCATATCATGACATTGTTTCCACGCAGGTTATTGCCTTTACTGGAAATGAAGATGCTAGAAAATTCTTTTTGGAAGGAGAGTTGGCTTTGAAAGGTATCATCTATGACATTTATGAAATGGGTCAAAGTTTTATAGGATGGGAATGAAGGAAAAACTTCCAAGTGTAGACCTTTGCAGGAAAGGACCTCTCCTACAGTGTTCCCTGATTATGTTGTTTTTTATTGACAGCTTTTGGTTTTGTTAACAGCCGGTTATTAGTGAGGTCGGTTGGCGAAGATGGTTAACTGTTATTTGTTGTAAACGAGGAAATTAAGAGTGATATTTATTAGGTGAAAGTTCATACGTGTTTTTAGTTGTATAACACATCGTTGAGACTTTCAAGTTATTGAACTTAGTACTTTCGTAAGTAAGTTTGCTCTCACTTCTGTTGGTGTTTCATTGTGTAGCCTTATGCATGTAGCCATTTAAAACATTAGCCGTAAAACAGGCACGCCCGCAACGCGGCGACCGTTGCCTATCTCGTATTAGTTATAGATCAATGCTCCAAATCAGAACACTGATCTATACAGTTGAAGCATCTTTGCATCATATTCGTTTAATACGCGGGCTGACCTCCATAATTTCCTGGCGGGTCATAACTACATATAACAAACCACCAACCGTTAAGACATTTAAGTTTAGCACATCCAAGATAAACCGTATCACGCCAAACTACTTGTGTATAGTGATGACGCTCATCTCCAACGCACGAATTTGAGTAATAATCATAGTATTGTTTCTCTCCAACCCACATGTTAACCGCGCGTCACTTGCAGTAAATTGATCACCATAACCTTCTGCTAGGTTTTCTCCAAAAGGACCATCCGAGTGACGCATGTCACAATCACCGAGCATATTGTACGCATATCCGCGAGCATAGCTTGCCAATGTCGTGTTCCATTTGAGAGGTTGCACCCCAACCTGGGCTCGAGCTTCGTTGTGAGTAGTAAGGAACTCTGAGTCCACGTCTTGGTGGTGAGGAACAACTCCTAACGAGCTATATGTTAAACATGATATTGTTACAAGAAAAATGGCTAGTGATTTGATCCTAAATAATTCCATTCGTAATGGTGTTTTGGTACAAGCAAGTATGAGCGATACGTCAGTGTGTTCTATTTATGTATAACTTTTTTGGATTAATATATTTTATAGACGTGGCCCAAATCCGATGAAAAATAGATTTGATAAAAAATAAAATTATCTACAATATTCCATTCCATTAAGCGCCGCATCTAACTCATGATATTTAGTTTGAAATTTGGTATTTACTTATGATTTACCACTAAATTTTATGTAAAATTTATGTTCATGTATATTTCTTTTTCATGTGCACCGATCGAGCTCACGCGTCACCATTTCCACTCCTGAACAATGATATTATCTCAAGTCTCAACATAAGTAAATTGAAGTATATCGCTATTATTACTACTATACATAACAAATTAATTTGTGAACTTTGTGATCACCATGTTAAATGTATTCTAATCTGGATAATTAAACGTGCATACGAGTTATGATCTATGAAAACAGAACACCTTTAAACAATAGTTATCTGTTATATTATGAAATAAATAATTGTCGATGTCATTAGTTAATTTAATCTCAGTAGCAAGTGTCGATCTTCATCAAGATATTTGACATTTGTCACTGGCCATCTCATTTAATATCTTTGTGTAATTTAACTATAAACATATTGCATAAATGGCGTTAGTCTAAACACTTATTTTCTCCATATTTAAAGAATGAAGACATAAAAAACCATCTCCAACCATTCTCCATATTTGAAGATCATTTTGAAGCACCGATCAATATCTTTCATATTTGAAAGATCACTATTCATACTCCAGATGTTTTATGTTATTATTCAATTAGTTTTTTTATATAATATATTGCACTAGATACTTCATATTTGAAGTAAATAGTTGGAGATGAATAATTTTGAAGAATTAATGCTGTTGAAAGATGTTTTTATCTCGTTCAAATTTAAAATACATGATTAAAGATGGCCTAACAACCAAACCATATGAATACACGACTCAATGGCTCGTAAGCTCAAGCCCACCACGAATGCAACATTACTCCCCAGTCAGTTCCAACCTCTAAAATAACTTAGATAACCTTCTCAAGCCCTTGCAATCGCTATTCACTATTTCTGATAAATCAAGGTCATATCAAAGCCACATCGAGTCTATATTGATGCTCCGGCAACTTTCTAATCAACCGTTGTCCAACCATTTACATCGTTATGATTTCATCATCGTCATTAGCAATTTTACACATACATCTTTGCATGGTGTCTCAAGCCTCTCAGAGGCCTAAAGCGAAAATCGGAGGTGAGGTATTTTTCGCTTAAGAAGTTCGTTTTACTACTTTTTTTATATAAGATTTGTTATTCACTTTTTTTTCTGTTGTTCCCTTAACACGCTTAGAGTTAACTAAAAAGTTAATCTATTTGTGTTTATGACTAATACAATGTATTGATTAATTCTAACAGTTAATGAAACGTAAATATAAAAACACAAAGTATTTTCAACGTTTAAATTCTTATTAGAAATGAATCAACGAATCTATTACCCAAGTGTTTTGCGGAACAAACACTTGGAATTGAATAGACAAGGTATGGTGTCTCCTATCTAAACTTAAGCAATGCTTTAAGTGGTAACAATTTGACCCACTGAGCTATCTCAGGGATACGTTACTCTTTGTAGGAGAAAAGGGGTATTGTGAAAGTCTAAGCTTTTATTGCACAAAATACCTGACCCACTTTTCTCCATCTGTTTGCTATTTATAGGCAAACATGTTAAGAGTACTGAAGATTAAAACTGTATAAACAAATAGGAAGCGTGTCTGACAACTACAACAGTAATTTTCATTTCCAAGAACCAATAGGATTGCGCCAAAAAAGTCTTCGAGTGTCAGTCCTGACACTTCTTCGACTTTTAGCCACTTGAGGGATGGTTTGTCTGACCCCGATAAGACATGTTCTTATCTTCTCAAACCTTCCCGCTCAATCCTGCCTTTCCTTCAAGCTTTTAGGTTCTTCAGTCATTTGCCTTTAATCTTCAGTCTTCAGTTATTGTTGTTGAGGAGACTAGGGTTCAGTGAGCTCTTGTCTAACGCTCACTGATCCCATTACCTTCTTCTTCGTCTCAAGTAACACTTAAGGGAGAACCGCCTTCCTAAATTGATGAGTCTTTCTTCTTAGACTCGTCCTGAGCATTTTGAAGGTAACTCACTGAGTGACTGTTCACTCAGTGACTTAATTGTTTTCGGTTTAATTAACACTTAGCTTAATTTGTATTCAAATCCTGTTTTAACGACTCTTGGGTACTGAAGGACCCAACAATCTCCCCCTATTTGAGTATAAATTATGCTTAAGTGTTTTGATCAGTTATGAGTGAGCTAATGACTTCTGCTCATACTGAATGTACTAGAAAGTAAATAAGGACACTGATATAACTAAAACATTCATCATTTTATTTATATCTTTACAAAGGTCCTAATCTATTACATAATACTCAGGGTTCTTGAAAGTAACCCATGAGTTCTAGTTTCGCTTTCTTCGACACTAACACCTCCCTGTCAGGTCGTTCATTCATCATTCTATCCAGCAGCCTGGCAAACTCCACATTTTCAGGACTCTTTACTCGAAGCGCCATTAGCTTGTAAGCAAGGAGAGTTGTCGTTTCCACTAGATTAATGTCACTAACTCTTTGGAATGTTGGCTGATCAAATTCATCAACAAAGAAGATACCGTACTCAGGCTCCTTGATGACTCGGTTAGGTACAAACTTGACTCCCTGAGGGGGAATCCTGTTGCAGTGAAGAGCAGCTATGAATTGTTCAGGTTCCTGACCCACAACTTTTCTTTTCCTCCCGGTCTTCTGAGTAGGTTCAGGGATTGCCAGTCCCTGAGAAGCAAGCGCCTTCTCATGATCAATTCCAAGACTCTTAGCTACCCTTTCAAGTTCTTCATATTTGGAGTTCAGGGTCTTGATAAGAGATGGGGCAGTCTTGCTTTGTGTCTTCTTCCTCAGGATGGGCATTATCATATCCCATTCCCTTAGCCCAAAGTCTGAGAATTTGAAAGGCTGGTAAACCTCAGACTTTCTTGGTCCCCTGTGTATAGTTATGCTTAAGAGCTTGGTGGGGGTAATGGTTATGTCAGTGATTGTTCCTTCTCCCTCGGTTTTTGTCATACGCCACATGTACCTCTCATAGGATCTTTTCCTCATTTCTTCTTTCAGCTTGGCTTGCTGATTATGTTCCTGAAGAAGTTCATCCTGAAGCTTGAGGAATTCATCCCCCTGGATGTTCTTTTCAGACTCCTTGATCACCTCCTTAGCAACCTCAACAATAACGGGCCTGTTGAGTTGCTTGTCCTTTTCTTTGGCCCTTCTGAGGTCTTGTTGATGCAAGACTTCGGCCACTTCAGTTGGTGTCCCAAAGAAGGTTCTTCCTCCATCTAATTCAACCATAAAAGGTGCATCAGGATCTGCATGCTTTTCGGTTGATGCCGGAACCAATTGTGCTTGAGGAGAACTGTCAGTCGTCATGATTCCCTTCCCTTTGTCAATGGGAGGGGGTTGACTGGTGGAAGTTTCAGGGAAAACCACCATTGCAGATGAAGGATCAGGAGTTGGTTCAATTTTCTACCCCTCAGCAGATACTGGAACTTCAGTGGATGTACCTGCTGACTGAGGATGTAGAGTAACTTGAGAGGCCTGAAGAATGGAGAGGATACTAGAGACCATTTTCTTTGTTTCTGAGGTCTCATTATTCAGCGTGGTTATTTCAGCAGCCATTGCATTTTGGGTGGTGGTGAGTTCAGTGACATGGGTGGTATAGTGGGTGATCAGCTCATTATGTTTTGTTGAGAGCTGATCAAAGGCTGAGGATATTTTGGTTAGGTGCTCCCTGGTATCATCAACTGCCTGATGAATTGAATCTTGCTGCGACCTGATAGTTGTGAGATCCACCCCCTGAAGAAGCTTGAGAAGCTCAGTAATGGAGGTGGAGGTGGTCTGTTGAGTATTCATATACTCATACAGTCTTTTGATCAGGGTGGGATCATCTCCGAGTTCTTCCTGAACAGATTCAATAGCCTTGAGAATGTTGGAGAGTTCCTTGTGCTGTTCAGTGCCCATTTCATCAATAGACTCCCTCAGGTCGCCGAGTTGTTTTTCAGTAAGTTTGGCGACCTGAAGCACTTTTCCCTTAGATTCTTCAACAGAAGCCTTGAAGTCGGCATAGGATACTGTCGCTTCAGTGTGTTGAATCCATTGTTCTTCCGTGAGTTCGTCATATAGACCCTGGTTGGGTTTACGGAGGAATTTAACCAGTTGTCTTTCTGTTAATGGAAGAACATTGTCATATTTATCCAACCACTCAGGAGTGGCGGGAGTAGAAGCACCTGATGATGATAATGATGATGTTGTTGGGGAGTTGGGTTGTTGATCCTCAGGGGGAGGAGAAGATTGTTGTTGCTCAGGGTGCTGAGAAGAGTGTATTTCAATCTCCATTTCCTCCTCAACGCCAAGAGCGTTTTCATCACCAAAATCCACAATTTCCTCCTTTGACCCATCGTTCAGTAGGATTTCAAGTTCAGCCAGAGAAGGAACCTTCAGGGAATCCGACTCCCCCTCAAAAGAGGGCTCACCTTTGTTATGGCCAGGTCCTGACCCCGCCATAATAACTGAATGGGTTTTCTCAGCCTGGCTTTTGGGGTCAGTTCCCGAGAGACTGGATTGGGTGATGGGTTCCGTATCAGCGGGTGGTTTTAATCCCTCTGAGTCTTTGTCCCCCTTTGCACCTTCAAGTACTGACGGGTGTTTTTCAGCACTATCATGAGGCACACTTTGTGATGGTTGGTGGACCCCCTTCCCATCAGGGTTGTTGTTAGACCCGTTTCCAGGGTAGTGGGACCCCACCCTGGATGAAATGGACCGAGTCTAAAAGGGGTTGTTAAGGGCAAATGGTTATAGTGTTAACTGTTAAGTGTTAATCTGTTATAGCCTAGATGCGGCGCATCTAGGAAGTACATGCGGCGTATGGTAAGAAGGGAAAGTAGAACCGATCTGTTATAGCCCATGCGCCGTATTAGAGAAGGAGATACGGCGTATACTAGGGGTAGTATGGATGCGGCGCATCTAAAATATAGATGCGGCGCATCGACCTTAAATAAGCAGAATGGACAGAATTGCCCTTGTAGCTAGAATCTTCCCCATTTATCTATAAGTTACCACACTCTCCTGTAAAAGAGAGTATGTTTCTGTGGGTGTCGAACCAAAGGAGAGAGAAAGGAAGAGATGATGAGATGATGATGGTTTAATGGTGATAATTCAAGGGTTAAGCCTATAGCTTGTTCCTAGCATGGTTATCAAGTAAGTAATGATGCTTAATTAGTGTTTAATTGATGATTAAGAATCTAGGGTTTGTGAACCCTAATTTGGGATTAAAGGGTAAATGGTGTTTTAAGATAATTAAGAAGTAATGATGATTATGTGATGAGTTTTTAATGGGTTTAAGTCGGTAAATGATGGGATTGATTATCATATAATCAATATATGATTATATGATAATTAGAAGTGTTTAAAGGTTAGTTATGGTTGTATTAACCATGATTATAGTTAATGATTATGTATTATATGTTATGATGATAATGGTTTAGGATGTGATGATGATGATGATAAAAGATGAAGATGATGTTAGTGATAGTCTTGGCTTGGATTCAAGGTAAGTAAACCGGCTATAAAATGATGTTATGATGACTTCTATGCATTATGTGTCTTGATGATCTTATATGCTAAGATTAATGAATGTTTGTGTGATGTTGTTATGTGTTAGTAAGTGTAAGGTAGTGATGGATTAGGCAAGATTAGATTAAGGTATGTGTTTATGTTCAATGTATTGAAGGATTTAGGGTGATGATGTGTAATGTGAGAATGAATTGTAATGTTATGTTATACCCGTTTTACTTACTAAGCATTCGTGCTTACGGTTTAAGTGTCTAATGTTTTGTAGGCGAAAGTATTGAGACGAAGGCTTGGATAAGGATTAATAATGGATATGCGATTGGTAGAAGGAATTGGTAAGAGAATAGAGCTAGGTAGGATACCGAGCTCAAGTGTATGAGTTTGTACCCCCGCGAGTCAAGTGTTGTTTTGTAATGAGTAAACAAGTGTCAAAATGTATGTCAATAGTCGCATGACGATTGGGTAGTCAAATGGTGTATCAAAGTGTAGTTTATATGTTTATGGTCAACGTTAAAGGGGTGTTTGGCATAAGCTTGCTTATACCCATTTTGAGTAGTAAACGGGTCAAGTGTTATCGTAACATGTTTGATGTGTAAAATGAATGATTTCTGTAATGTTCATAGAGTGGAAAAGGTGTCAAAGTGTATTTTGTGGTGTGTTGAGTTTATGCAGGTCTTCCTGCTGATATTCTGTGTCAAATGGGTAAATGCGGCGTATCTAATGTACTCGATGCGGCGTATCAGAAGTTAAGGTGATGCGGCGTATCTAATGTACTCGATGCGGCGTATCAGAAGTTAAAGAGATGCGGCGTATCACTTAGTGTTGATACGGCGTATTGTCTCTCAGTGTCGATACGGCGTAACCCTCAAAAGGGATACGGCGTATCTATGGTCTGAAGGGTTGTTTGGTTATGTTATACAATTGATTATGAAATGTTTTGAAAGGTGTTCGAGCATATGTCCTTGCAAAGTATTTTAAAGGGTTTTAAATGTTATAAGTTCTGGTTATTTAAAAGAAGAATTGTATTAGTCCGGTAAAGTCAAACGTTTCCGCATAAAAAGTCAAAGTTTTTGGTCAAAGCGGGCACGGGGCGTTACAAATTGGTATCAGGGCTCCGGTTTAAGTGAATTAGGTTTCCTTTAGGTTGCCTAGACTTAAACCACTCGTAGAAAGGTTGGACGTAGGTGTAAGAAATGCGTAATTTAAACGTTTAAGTTATAAGAAGGAATGTGCGATATGTTATGTGGACCAAAGTTGATGAATGATGAATGTGCCTTATGTGCTAAAGTGTATGTGGTGTAAGTCCAAGGAGGACTTGAAATGTTAAAGTGATTAGTTAGCCGTGCACCTTGGTCGGTGCCGGTGGTTGGTTGTGATTTCATAAGTGTATGTTAGCCTAGCGATAATGGAATGAGGATAGGAATGGTATTCGTTATTAGAGACGGGCTAATAAGTAAATCTAAATGTTGATGTTTAAAGTATGAAACATTATAATGTGCTAAACTATAACGTGAAAAGATAAGATAAGCTAAGGAACTAATGAAGTAGGGTTGGAAGGTACGAAAGGTAAAGAATGAGAGTAATAAATGACGGCATGTAATGATTATGACCCGTAAGATGTTAACAGCCAATATATGGTCTTGTTATACATATACATGCCTAATGAATGACGTTAAGGTAGTATAGAGACGGGCTAAGGGTACGTAAGATAATGAGGATGAATGATATGATAGAACGTAATTGATGAAATTGAATGATATTGCTTAAATGCATAAATAACTAAGATAGGATAAATCAAGGCATAAGAACAAGAACGAAATGAGTATGCATAAGGTTAAGGTGTTGACTTAAAATCATTATAGTACGACTAAGGCGATTAGCGGTAATTATTATAATGAAAGCATGTGTTGCAGTAGACGATATGTGTAAAGTCTATAAGTAAAAGAGTTGAGTAGACTAACATGTAATGTAAAAGTTGGAAATGATTAACGCGGGTTAAAGAATGTAAGCTAGAGTGAAAAGTGTAACGATGTAGAAAATGCGTAGATAACTAAAACGTGCAAGAATAACGAATGGTACCAATGAACGAATATAAGTTAACCTATGCAAGGTTTAAAAGTAGAAAGAGTCGGGTGGACTAAAAGAGTAAAGCAAGAATGTGAAAATAACTAAAGCGGATTAAGAATGTAAGGAGTGTGTATGAGATAAAGGCGTTGTTCTGAAATTATCACATTACTGCTAAGGCGATTAGCGGTAATTACTATAATAAACGAATGTAATGATGTATGTAAAATGATTAATAGCTTGGATCCAATGTGATAATGTGAAAGTGATAAAGTTTGAATGTTAATGATCCTTCGGGATGGATGCTAAAGGTGGTATCCTTCGGGATGACCAGGTCAAAGAATGTAAAGGAATCCTTCGGGATGTGTTAAAGATCCTCCGGGATAAAACGTATTGCCTTCACCGGCAATTATTGCCTACATCCTTGGCATGTGTAATATTCCCTCCGGGAAAAAATGTTAAAGTAAAGTGGATCCAAGCTAAGAAATGAAAAGTTTAAATAATAATAATGCGAGTGTTATGTCGGAAGTGTATAAGTAGGATGGTTTATGGTTTCTTTAATTAAATGGATTGGGACGCCTTTTCATTTGAATAAAGAAGTCGTAAATCACCGAACCATGAGTTTGTATTACTTGATTTACATCGTTTGGGACGCCTCTCCATGTAAATGAGGAAGTACGAATGAGTGGGCTTATGTGTTCCCGACATGGCATGAGTAGAATGGAAGGGTAGAAGAAGGAGTCTAGGATGACTAGGAGTAATAAGGAACTAGGATAGGTGGATAGACAATGAGTTGAATGACGACCCTAGGTGGGAAACGTCAAGTGAAGTATAGGACTTAGGTGTTTTAAGTGTGAGTTAAAACGACTAAGGTTTGAAACGATATGCTTGTTGCAATATGAATTGGAGAAAATGTGAGATAATGAATGCTAATAAACGCTAATATGGATTTAAAAGCTCTATGAAACTTTGAGAAGGAAAGTAAAGGCAAATGTAACGTATAGTAAAATGTCAATGAGTTAGTGGTAAGGTTGCGATAAAAGTAGAAATTTAACGAATAACCAACTTATAAGAAGCGAAAAAAGGGTATGTAATGTTCAAGTGACATATAGTCCTTGACGAAAAAGTTAAATGGAACTAGTTGGAAAGGTATGTGATAGACGTAGGGATGTTAAATGGTATGCATTCGTGGCTAGGATTATGCATCGAACGACATAATGATTGAAAAAGAAGTGAAAGAATGGAGAAGTAAGCTAGAAATGAAATGAGCTAGGGGTATGATGTAAGCATAGTGGACTTAGAATTGTAAGATCACCTAGATCGTGCAATCGAAGAAGGGAAGAGGAAAGGAAAGTGCTAAGAATGGAGGTAAGGTAAATTAGTTTTGGATAGTAATGACGAAATCTAAATAAGGGGGGTAGAATTGTTAGACCCATTTCCCGGGTAGTGGGACCCCACCCTGGATGAAATGGACCGAGTCTAAAAGTGGTTGTTAAGGGCAAATGGTTATAGTGTTAACTGTTAAGTGTTAATCTGTTATAGCCTAGATGCGGCGCATCTAGGAAGTACATGCGGCGTATGGTAAGAAGGGAAAGTAGAACCGATCTGTTATAGCCCATGCGCCGTATTAGAGAAGGAGATATGGCGTATACAAGGGGTAGCATGGATGCGGCGCATCTAAAATATAGATGCGGCGCATCGACCTTAAATAAGCAGAATGGACAGAATTGCCCTTGTAGCTAGAATCTTCCCCATTTATCTATAAGTTACCACACTCTCCTGTAAAAGAGAGTATGTTTCTTTGGGTGTCGAACCAAAGGAGAGAGAAAGGAAGAGATGATGAGATGATGATGGTTTAATGGTGATAATTCAAGGGTTAAGCCTATAGCTTGTTCCTAGCATGGTTATCAAGTAAGTAATGATGCTTAATTAGTGTTTAATTGATGATTAAGAATCTAGGGTTTGTGAACCCTAATTTGGGATTAAAGGGTAAATGGTGTTTTAAGATAATTAAGAAGTAATGATGATTATGTGATGAGTTTTTAATGGGTTTAAGTCGGTAAATGATGGGATTGATTATCATATAATCAATATATGATTATATGATAATTAGAAGTGTTTAAAGGTTAGTTATGGTTGTATTAACCATGATTATAGTTAATGATTATGTATTATATGTTATGATGATAATGGTTTAGGATGTGATGATGATGATGATAAAAGATGAAGATGATGTTAGTGATAGTCTTGGCTTGGATTCAAGGTAAGTAAACCGGCTATAAAATGATGTTATGATGACTTCTATGCATTATGTGTCTTGATGATCTTATATGCTAAGATTAATGAATGTTTGTGTGATGTTGTTATGTGTTAGTAAGTGTAAGGTAGTGATGGATTAGGCAAGATTGGATTAAGGTATGTGTTTATGTTCAATGTATTGAAGGATTTAGGGTGATGATGTGTAATGTGAGAATGAATTGTAATGTTATGTTATACCCGTTTTACTTACTAAGCATTCGTGCTTACGGTTTAAGCGTCTAATGTTTTGTAGGCGAAAGTATTGAGACGAAGGCTTGGATAAGGATTAATAATGGATATGCGATTGGTAGAAGGAATTGGTAAGAGAATAGAGCTAGGTAGGATACCGAGCTCAAGTGTATGAGTTTGTACCCCCGCGAGTCAAGTGTTGTTTTGTAATGAGTAAACAAGTGTCAAAATGTATGTCAATAGTCGTATGACGATTGGGTAGTCAAATGGTGTATCAAAGTGTAGTTTATATGTTTATGGTCAACATTAAAGGGGTGTTTGGCATAAGCTTGCTTATACCCATTTTGAGTAGTAAACGGGTCAAGTGTTATCGTAACATGTTTGATGTGTAAAATGAATGATTTCGGTAATGTTCATAGAGTGGAAAAGGTGTCAAAGTGTATTTTGTGGTGTGTTGAGTTTATGCAGGTCTTCCTGCTGATATTCTGTGTCAAATGGGTAAATGCGGCGTATCTAATGTACTCGATGCGGCGTATCAGAAGTTAAGGTGATGCGGCGTATCTAATGTACTCGATGCGGCGTATCAGAAGTTTAAAGAGATGCGGCGTATCACTTAGTGTTGATACGGCGTATTGTCTCTCAGTGTCGATACGGCGTAACCCTCAAAAGGGATACGGTGTATCTATGGTCTGAAGGGTTGTTTGGTTATGTTATACAATTGATTATAAAATGTTTTGAAAAGTGTTCGAGCATATGTCCTTGCAAAGTATTTTAAAGGGTTTTAAATGTTATAAGTTCTGGTTATTTAAAAGAAGAATTGTATTAGTCCGGTAAAGTCAAACGTTTCTGCATAAAAAGTCAAAGTTTTTGGTCAAAGCGGGCACGGGGCGTTACAATTGTACTGCCCTTTTGGGGATTTAGGGTCCTTGACTCCCTGAGACCCTGAGTGTGATTTCTCAGGGCCGTAAGCAAGATGTGATTGGGTGTGGGTCCCCTTCTCAGTAGAGTAGTGCTGCCCTACAGAGGATTCAGGACCCTTTTCTCCCTCAGACACTGATTGTGATTTGTCAGTGCCTTCATCGGGATGTGATTGGGTGGAGGTTCCTGATCCCATTGACTTGTTTATGTCAGTGGAATCATGAGGAAAGGGTTTGCCCGAGGACACTGAGGATGATTTCTCAGTGCCCTCCGTTGGCGTTTGTTTAATGGTCAAGGGGTTCTCAGTGACGGGTGTCTCAGAGGTCTCGGCCATATTTAACCCTTGTTTAAGGTTGTTTGAGGCATCAGTCTCAGTGGCGAGTGGTTTAGGTCTAACCACCTTACTGGACTGTGCCTTCTTCTTTGTCTTCTTCACCTTCTTTGTAGGTGAAGGTACTGGAGATACATCATTCTCCCCCTGAATAACTACCAACATATAGTTGGTCAGGGCTACGGGTTGTACCTCAGTAATGCCACTTGAGTAGTTGGCCTTGTGTAGGACGTCAGGTTTAGAACCTTGGACGTCAGGCCTAACATAATCAGTGCCAAGTAGGTCCTGAAGTACGCAGGAAATGAACCTAGGGTAAGACATGAGTTTTTGCCTAGATTTCCCTGAGAGCTTGGCCACGAGGTAACGGAAGATTATTCCTCCGATATCTATCTTTTTACCCTCCAGGAGACTGAAAAGCATCAATTGTTGTGATGAATTCAACTGCTTCGTGGAGGATTTATTGCCTCCAAGGACCTGAATGACAAATGTCATCAGGATCCTCCAGACAGGGTGAAACCAAGTCTTAACTATTGGTGCCTTTGCCAATAGTTGTCCTGGGGCCATGTCAGGTTGTTTGGGATCATGTGGCCCTAGAAAAAGCAATTCTGCTTTAACTTCTTGGTCGGTGGGTTTGGGCTCTGATACCACTTGTTGTTCCCTTAACACGCTTAGAGTTAACTAGAAAGTTAATCTATTTGTGTTTATGACTAATACAATGTATTGATTAATTCTAACAGTTAATGAAACGTAAATATAAAAACACAAAGTATTTTCAACGTTTAAATTCTTATTAGAAATGAATCAAAGAATCTATTACCCAAGTGTTTTGCGGAACAAACACTTGGGATTGAATAGACAAGGTATGGTGTCTCCTATCTAAACTTAAGCAATGCTTTAAGTGGTAACAATTTGACCCGCTGAGCTATCTCAGGGATACGTTACTCTTTGTAGGAGAAAAGATGTATTGTGAAAGTCTAAGCTTTTATTGCACAAAATACCTGACCCACTTTTCTCCATCTGTTTGCTATTTATAGGCAAACATGTTAAGAGTACTGAAGATTAAAACTGTATAAACAAATAGGAAGCGTGTCTGACAACTACAACAGTAATTGTCATTTCCAAGAACCAATAGGATTTTGCCAAAAAAGTCTTCGAGTGTCAGTCCTGACATTTCTTCGACTTTTAGCCACTTGAGGGATGGTTTGTCTGACCCCGATAAGACATGTTCTTATCTTCTCAAACCTTCCCGCTCAATCCTGCCTTTCCTTCAGGCTTTTAGGTTCTTCAGTCATTTGCCTTCAGTCTTCAGTTATTGTTGTTGAGGAGACTGGGGTTCAGTGAGCTCTTGTCTAACGCTCACTGATCCCATTACCTTCTTCTTCGTCTCAAGTAACACTTAAGGGAGAACCGCCTTCCTGAATTGATGAGTCTTTCTTCTTAGACTCGTCCTGAGCATTTTGAAGGTAACTCACTGAGTGACTGTTCACTCAGTGACTTAATTGTTTTCGGTTTAATTAACACTTAGCTTAATTTGTATTCAAATCCTGTTTTAACGACTCTTGGGTACTGAAGGACCCAACATTTTCTGCAGAATCTTTAATTACGTTTTAATTAAATCGGTTTGGTGTGATAACTCTTTCCCAATGGATAGAGCAGGCAATCCCTTCAATCCACCTTGGGACACTGTCAATTTTAAATAATTTTTTATTTAAAAAACTTCATTTCACCAAAGAAACTGTCACATGGATGGTTAACATATTACTCCCTCCGTCCCATATTAAGTGTCTACTTTTCAAATGCACAAAGTTTTAGGAAATTCCACTAACTACACTCTCCACCAATCAAATATTTCTATTACCCACTAAAGTCTCTTCTCATTGGTTGAAATATTCCCTGGACACTTAATTTGGGACATCCAAAGATTCCATTATGGACACTTAATGTGGGACGGAGGGAGTAATATGCAAGATTAGAAAAAGAACTAAGATTTTTTTAGTACATTAAGGGCCTCGTTGATAGCCTTTGAATTGCGCAATCAAGAGGAGATCATATAAACCGGTCAAAGCAATTGTTGTTTAATAAAATAATATATAACATTGTACGATTTTGTAAGCCTCTGAATCATGCATAGCCATAAGAATGCAAAATCATAGAGAGCTCTACCTATTCCTACTTTATCCTTTTCTTCTTTTTAGTCAATGACACCTTTTTTCATTTTAACTTTACTCAAAAAAGAAAACTTGTACTTTTCATGTCAATATATATTACTCGTACTACGTAAAAGTTTAATTATAGGAGCATAATATAAAATTGTTATTTTGAAATTGATGAAAGGTCACGTTTTTGTTATTTCATGAAACACATGTTATTTCGTATATTAAGTTGATTTTATTAATGTGGAACAATTATTAATGTGTTAAAATTTATTTTAATATAACTGCGTACAAAGCATGGTTGTTAAGATCCCGATCCTGATTTTAGGATCTTACGATTTTACGATTCTACAAAGCAAAAACGATCCGGATCCTACGTAGGATCTTAACAAGCTTAAGATCTTATAGGATCCCGATCCTGACCATAAGATCTTAAGATCTACTCCGATCCGATCTTACTTTTCTCGAACCACAAACTAAAAAACTACAAATTTATGGTTTATGTTTTTATATAATTTACAAAACAATATATGGTTCTTCTTAAACATTTCATATTCATAATTTAGGACAACATTTCCATGAAACATTCATATAATTTCGTGTTTATAGTATATAATAATTTCTAGATTTGAATAATATAACAAAGATCATTAGAATATGACATTATAGTAGGATCTTAGGATCCCGATCCGATCTTACGATCACGATCTTGCAAAGACGAAAATGATCCTAGGTAGGATCCCGATCTTAAAAACCTTGCTATTTATGTTTGACAACAATAAATACAAAAGTTAAGAGTAAATTGCAAAAATCGTCCTTGTGGTTTGGTCAAATTGCATGTTTGGTCCCTGTAATTCATTAAGTGCAAAAATGGTCCGGATTTGGCATTGTTTCATTCACTTTTGGTCCTTCATCATTGCAAAAATCGTCCTTGTGGTTTGGCCAAATTGCACGTTTCGTCCTTGTGGTTCAATGTTGAAGGACCAAAAGTGAATGAAACAGTGCCAAATCCGGACCATTTTTGCACTTAATGAATTATAGGGACCAAACGTGCAATTTGACCAAACCATAAGGACGATTTTTGCAATTTACTCCAAAAGTTAATAATAGCAAAAGAGAACCTCTATGCAACTAAAATCATTCGTATTCCATTAGATGTTGTCTTTGTTGTATCTGGAGCAAATTATAGTTGACGGACGAATTTGTCAGAGCTCGAGCTTGACTCATTTAACTTTGTAAGGCTCGAGCTCGAGCTTGTTTCGAGCCTTAGACTTTAAATCGATCTTGACTTGTGACATATTTAACAATATCTGGCCAGGCCCGTTTTTATGACAGTGCTAAACGAAATAAAGCTCGACTTGTCAATAGGCTCGAGCTTGTGTTTTTTGAATTCAAATGCATTTATATATAGATATATACAATTATACGTGTACGAAGTAGTTTGTGTTATTTGATTCAAGCTCATTTATATATAGATATATTCAATTATACGTGTACGAAGTATATTGACATGTATAAACAATTACATGAAAAGATTTGGTATGAATATTGAAGCTCAAGTTAGTTTATTAGATGGGCTCAAAAAATGTTTGAGCTCGCTAACGTTCGACTTGTTTCAAATTTTCTGTCAATGTTGATTAATAAGTGATTTAAGTCGTTCACAACCTCAAAACATATCTGACACTAATAGAGTACTAACCCACAAACCTTTGTCATGAACAAGCCTTAAGCCAGGACCTAAGGTGTTGTTTGTTATATGAGTTTTGAGATGTTGGAATGGAACTAATAACTCAAAAGTCTAGTTTGATTCACATATTTTGCAATAATATTAAGGAATCAACCCAATAACTTATTCCATTATAATATGGTAGGATCAGAAGGTTTCGACTAATAATTCAAAGTTGTATGACAAGTCTCACTTTCCCATTAATCTCGTCCACATATTTTGCCAAATTTAATTTAGATATTCTCTTTTCCTTTAATTTATAACAATAATAATAAGTTTAAATTTAATATCAATTTAAAATAATGTATATTTGTATATAATTATATATAATCTCTTTCACCTTTTTCTTTCATACATTTTTCAAATTCAAATTCAATTCTAACACTATTTATAAACCAAACGCACCCTAATATCTTTTATTAATTGCAAGAAAACGACTTAAAACGATCAGAACAGCTACAATTTGCAAAGTATTATTACGTAATCTCATAGTCAATCTCTTAAATGAACTGAAATCACGTCATAAACATTAGACGACATAGAGATGAGCTCGATACCAATCCCGTCCCGAACCGTACCGAATTGATGGTCCCATTTTTTTCTCGGGCATGAAAAGTGCGTACCGGTACCGTACCGAACGGGATTCCGGTACCTGGAAATCGGTACGTATCGGGTTATTCCCGTTTTTTGTTAAACCATGTTGAGGAAGAGCCAAAAATTCACAACTACTGTTGGTTCTTGCAAACACATAAGATTTGCCTAGTCTTATTTTGTATAACGAAAACATAAACATGCATGACTTGTAGATAAAAAATACAATGATAGAAGACAATAATGAATCAAATTATAGAATATGAGATTGTTACCTATTGACTATGATTAAACTTCTGTTCGTCATGATTTTTGTCGTACAAAAATAATAAGACTAGATTGAAACACATGTGCAAGCAGATAAATATACTAGCATTCCAAATTCTAACTAGATTGAAATGTAACAAGTCTTTCATGACTAGCAGCTGGTCTCATGTATCAGCAGACTTTTTTTTTTTGGACCTTTGGTTTGCCCGTATGTCTGTTGTTGCATGGAACAAGTGGGTGTTTGGATAATACAATTCATTAAAAAATATGGACTATTCTAATTCCGGTACCAAATCGTGATTTCTCGAATAAGTCCCATCCCGAACCCGAAAAGTACCAATTTTTTTTTGCCGTATTTAGTAGTCCCGGTACCGTACCGTATATACAAACTTGATACCATTTTGATACGGTACCGGTTCGGTTCGATATGCTCATCTCTAAGACGACCCAACCATTGGAGCCACCGATCTCCAACTCATCAACTACCGTTTACTTTTCATTTTTCCACCTTCATACCATTTCCATAAACCCAAACACACTCCCTTCTCACGTGCCCCACACTTTACTTTACGCCACATCCACCTGTCACATTTCAACCCCTAATATAACCCCTTCAACACAACACAAAAAAAACAACATAATAAGATGGGATCTGAATTAACATACAGAGGCCATGAACCTCAAACAACCTCGGATCCATACTCACCTAAACCCAACAAACCATGGCTTTCTGTCACCCGTTTCATCCGTTACATCTTACGGGAGCAGCGTCTCCTCTTCACCTTCCTCGGCATTTTCATAGGCGCCCTTTGCATCATATTAATATCAACTTTTTCCAATAATAACAGTCATGATATTAATATTAAATATCGTGACAGTTATTCCGTATCCGATGTTATCAATTCGGATATTATTAACTCTGGGCGAGCCCGTCCAGTTTTGGACTTTTCCTCGTCTGGAGGAAAGATTCCCCTAGGACTAAAAAGAAAAGGGCTAAGAATAGTTGTCACGGGTGGGGCCGGGTTTGTTGGGAGTCATTTAGTTGATAGGTTGATAGCACGTGGTGATAGTGTTATTGTTGTTTGATAATTTTTTTACTGGGAATAAGGATAATGTTCAGCATCATTTTGGTAATCCTAGATTTGAGTTGATTAGACATGATGTTGTTGAGCCTTTGTTGCTTGAAGTTGATCAGATCTATCATTTGGCTTGTCCTGCTTCACCCGTTCATTATAAACATAACCCTGTCAAGACTATTATATCCTTTTCTTTACATAAATAGTTTGATTTATTTCTTTATTGTATGTTTGTTTGCGGTTTTTATGGCGGATCCAGAAATTTGTCATAGGGTATGCACTTTAGTCTTAAAATTTTTAAAAAAATACGTGCATACCTTCTGATAGCAACATCATGACAATCGGATCACTAGGCATCGGGTCGGCAACCGGGTTAGAAGAAACAACTGGGTCGGTTTATCATTGGGTCAATCAAATCCATATGGGTATGAATACTTGCATAAGTGGCTAAAAAGAACTATCCATGCACAACATGCAAGTCCACGTTCCACCACATGTTTCTAACATTATCTTTACTTATTCCATGTTTTAGTAGTTAATTTCTAATTAGTTCTTTTTTTATATATTTTATTATTAGTGGGTGACAGTTAGTATTTCCATTCCCTAAGGAGTAGGAACGTGGATAGTCTTTATTTTCTCTATGTAAACCTACGAAGAACATGAATGGAGGCAGAGAAAAATTACATTTATCTTTTGTTTGGTTTTTCCTATCGGAGAACTAAAATTAACCATTGCTATCTCAAGGTTAGCATCTTGAGAGGTGATCTTTGGATCCGTATTCGTGATAGGTGGTGTGACTGTATCCTATTACGGGTTCGGCTTGCTCATCGGATCGAATTCGGGTGGTGTGTCTGTATCCCGAAATTGTCCGTTGTTATCAATTTTGTTTGAATTGCAGCCTCGTTTTAGCCGTTACCAACTCGATTGCTATCACCTTCTGACTCAAGTATGGCCGCCCGTGAGTATGATTATGATGTCTTTATTTGTTTTGTGTGAAATTTGGTATCCTTGACTTGATCTGATGTGCTTACAAGACAAATGTGGTTGGGACATTAAATATGTTGGGGTTGGCGAAGCGTGTTGGTGCGCGGTTTTTGTTGACGAGTACTAGTGAGGTGTATGGTGATCCTTTACAGCATCCTCAAGTCGAGACTTATTGGGGAAATGTTAATCCTATTGGTTAGTTTTTTTATTTCATTAAGGCGTTTTTATGACTAGCTGGTGTGTGTTTATGTTTTGATGTGTTGAGGCTAGATCTGATGTGTTTGTTATTTCGGGCAGGTGTAAGGAGTTGTTACGATGAGGGAAAGAGGACTGCTGAGACGTTGGCTATGGATTATCATCGTGGTGCTGGTGTTGAGGTTTGTAGGATTACGATTAGTGTTTGATTTGGTGAAATAAGATACATGGTTTGTTAAAGTGACGATTTTTATTATTGTTGGTAATGTAGGTGAGGATTGCTAGGATCTTTAACACATATGGTCCTAGAATGTGCATTGATGATGGTCGTGTTGTTAGTAACTTTGTTGCTCAGGTGAGTTGTTGTCATGATTGGTTTTCAGTTATTAAAAGATAAAATGTTTTGCTGAATGATGTTTTTGAAGATATTGATAGCGATTAAATGTAATTTTGAATAACGCAGGCACTGAGAAAGGAGCCTTTAACTGTTTATGGTGATGGAAAGCAAACAAGAAGTTTCCAATTTGTTTCTGATTTGGTTAGTATACCTCTTTCTTTGTTTCTTTTACAAAATTGTAGTTACCTGTTTGTTAGAAATGTCTAATTGTTGTTTGGATTTCGAATTTAGTATGCGTGTTTGGTCATTCTTGTTTGGAATTATGTGAATTGTCATTTGGCACATGGATTCTATTTTTGGGTGATTTGAGTATTCTACCTAATTTTAAGATAAAAATAGAATTGTGTTTCACCTGCCTGGTTGGTATCTATCCCGACTCGTTAACTCTAGATTCTAGACAAGCCAAAAAATGTGTATATTTTGTTGATTTGTCTTTCTTTTGACCATATATAGTTTTTGGGTAACATTTAGCATGCATAAACGAGCTCCAAGCTGGATCTTAGTTCATTTTAGTTGTGACAGCGTTTGTTTTATTATAAATTGGGAAATAGGATCACTAATGATCATATTTGGGGTCTTTCCGTTTAAGCCTTGTTTTTTGGTTAAAATAGTTAACTAAGTACTAACATTTGGTTCTTGGACTTCTTTCAATCTATGCAAGTTATGACATTTATATTTCTGGTGTTTTCTTAGATCATACTTAACTTTAAATCTGTGTTGTTAAAATCAAATTAATAGTGTTGATTTGAGACCACATGGTTCCTTTTGTTACTTTTCTGTAAACGAGAATTTCAAATATCTTTTAAAGATACTAAAGGCTCCCATGGAAAAAAATGTCAAATCTTATGTTTAATTTTCATGACATAAGGCTCTTTCTCGTGTGTCCTTTTCCAAAATTAAGGTGCATAACAGTTGAAGATATCACCTGATAGGTGTCGGTGATGCCTTGACCTAAGAAAAAGAACAATAGATGTAACACCATTGTAATGTGGACATACGCGTGCATAGTGAAGCTGATAAAATTTAATGGCACAAAGATGCTGCATGCAACAGGGTACCCCTTTGTCAATTACTTTATGTGGGACATAAATAGATGTGACACCATTTTAATGTTGGTGGACAGCTTGGCCCTATGTCAATTAACTCACGGGACATAAATATTGTCAAAAGGCGTCTTCTGGGGAAGCCATTTGGCCTTATGTCAATAAACTCTCTGTGCTGACCTAACAACTCTTTTAGTTATTATTGTTTTCAATTTATTATTTCTAACTTATAGATGTTTTTTGGCTTGACTTACGCTGCTTTGAATATGAAGGTGGAGGGTTTGATGCGTTTGATGGAAGGTGAACATGTTGGACCTTTCAATCTTGGAAACCCCGGCGAATTCACCATGCTTGAACTTGCTCAGGTATGCTCCTTTACCATGGAAAAAATTGCCTTGAAAATATCTAATTTGCTAAATGGATTCGCGTTCAAGTCCACTAAAACATTGCGCTGTTTCATTACAGGTGGTCCAGGAGACAATAGACCCGAACGCAAAAATTGAGTTTAGGCCAAACACGGAGGACGACCCACACAAGAGGAAGCCAGATATCACCAAGGCGAAAGATCTCCTGGGATGGGAGCCAAAGGTGCCTCTTCGCAAAGGTCTCCCTATGATGGTGTCTGACTTTAGGCAGCGTATCTTCGGTGATCATAAGGACTATGGTGCCACCATTACCACGTCCTCCTCCACGGCGTAGAGGACAACAATTCTATACCAGTAAATTACGATGATATGCAGCAGGAAAGGCGTATACTATTTTGTCTTTAAAGCCATGGGTGCCTTAACCCAGAACTAGTATAGCAGAGGTTACACCTTCTCTACCATTGTTTTGGTATGAGTCGGCTATATTAGCTTTTCGGGCATGTATTTTCATTTTATTTATATTTTAACAGGATGTGCGAGTTTAATTGGTATTTTACATATATAAGTTTTACGTTGTATCCTACCTACCTTTCTATTATATTATTCATACTAATGCAATTGGCATTTGAGATGCTTTGTGACTTAAACATGCATGATTTGCTATACAAGTTATGGTCAAAATTGTAGCGAGTTGTGTGCAATTGAATGGCGGAATGGTTCTTATATGCTATAGCATTTCTGGTTCTTTTTTTGCAGATATATTGACTGGTTGATCCTCTTTTCAAGTTGATAATCTCATTTTTAACAATATTATCTTTGTCCCTATAATTTTGTTGGAAATCATCATATTTGTTACTGTGTAAAACAATACGAAAGTATTTAAACTGAACTTGTTCATGATATGCATATTCATGCTGTGAAAGGCTTTTAAACTTGGTGAACCGACATGACACTTTGCTTTTGTTCTAATTTTGATGATCTCTATATTCACACATACAGCTGTGAAAGGCTTTTAAACTTACTAAACTCGTTGCTAGTAGGTTTGGTGGTTGCTGATGAAACCAAATATTGCTCTTGCTAAATAAGTTGTTCAATTTGGAAAAAAAGATAAGTATCGAAAACATTATGCACAGAGACCATGCAATGTATGAAATTACTTAACTGCATGGACTCTTCATAAACAGTTTGAGAACAGGCAGTTACATAGCTGAATGCATCTTCGGTGCCTTCCACCCACGATTATAGTTCTTTTGACCACGGAGTATAGATTGATCAGGTGATGAGGATGCATTGTCTTTGACCACCATAGACACACTCGATGTGGGTTGATCACTAGATCGCTTGTCAAGCCAAGAAATAATGTCACGAAAGACAATATCTATGTTATCATCGGTCTCGCCAGCTGTCAAACTGTGCCACATTCCAGGGTATAGTTTTATGGTTTTGTCTTTACAACTTGCTTGATTGCACAAAGCCTTGCTTACTTCTGGATCAGTCACTGTATCTGCTTCTCCATGTAACACAAAGAAGGGTAATGTCACCTGCCAATAAAAAAGAAAGTGTTATTTAGTTTCTGGGACCAACAAAGATGATAGTTGATGCGAGTAGAGAGGATAATTTTGCAAAATAACCTCAGTTAAGGTGTCTTCAAGGCTCATACTAGTTCTAAGCAATTCAAGAGCTGTTTTAAGCCTGGGCTTTTCTTGATAAATCAACTTGTTCCCGCGTATCTGCAAACAAGTGCGTTTACGGAATTAGCCTCTTTGTATTTGAAATGTAAGTCGATAGTAACGGAAATCAATTATCAAATGAATCAACACCTCTTCTCTCTTTAGGGGATCTTTGAAAGCAGCATCAATGACATCCTTTGTAGGAACAATCTTCCATTTAGGAATCACATATTCTGCTCTTGTTAATATGCTTACCACCATTGGGTGAGGCTTCACCTTCTCGGATATCTGCCAATAAATTGATCAAGTTATCACTGTGTATCCATGGTCATTGTTTCTAAATCGGATCACATGTTCTAATAATGGCGATTTTATTTTAAGTGCTTATCTGCTTTAAAAAGTTATTTTTAGTGTTTGTTCCTTCTAAAATAAGCAGATCAATAGTGTGTGTGTGTGTGTGTGTTTTTTTTGTTTGTTTGTTTTTTTTTTTTTTTTTATTATTATTATTTTTTATTTATTATTATTATTTTTTTTATGTGTGTGTGTGCGCGTTTGGAATTGTTTATTTGCTTTAATACAATGAAACAAACAGATAAGCACTTGGAATTGCTTATAAGACCACCAAAGAGGGTGTTTGGGATTGCTTATTTGCTTTAATACAATGAAACAAATCTACTCTGCTTTTTACTATACCCTTTACGTTAATGATTTACCTTACACATGGGAGCAACAAGAACAGCGCCATGCCAAAAATCAGGTTCTTTTCTATGTACAAGAAGTGCGACTGCACCACCCATCGACTCTCCGTACAAGAATCTCTTTTCGTTCATGTATTCAGCTTTTCCTACGACACACGAAAGACAAAATGATAGTTAAACGAATAATTACACTTGAATGGTCTTTGATATGAACCATTTTGGTTTGCATCAAAGTTTTATAGTGCGTACCAGAAATGAGTTTGAAGTAGTTGCAACAATCGCTAACGATGTCATCAAACTTCTTGATGTAACAACGTGCACCCATGGACCGGCCATGTCCTTCATAATCTATCCCAAACACTGCATACCCGTCGCTTGCAAGCCTTGTTCCACAACCTACAGTAATAGTTGAACTTTCTATTTTTAGTAAGATTTAATAAGTTGGGAAAGGGCAAAAAACAACCACAATACTAATATTATTGTCAAATATTGATGCAAGTACTATGAACAGCATTAATGTGCAAAGGGAATTGATATTTGTCCAACACTTGATTTCTAAAGATTCCGAATTCCATTCGTCTTTAGATCAAACAAAGCAAACATTAACTTGTATAAAAAATGAGCATGGTAGTGGATAACATAGAAAGTTACAGTCCTTCGCTTGTGATGAAACAATACGTGTTTATATTACTCCCTTGTCTGCAAACTTTACTCATTTTGTTACGGTTTAACATCATAATTGCAATTTAATCTACAATCTAGACATGTTTCATCAGTTTTGAACCTAACAATCAAAAGTCAAAATGCTGATTTTTTTTTTAGCGTACAACTTTAGTATTCATGTGGTGACGATTATGTATATGCATGGTCAAAATATGAATAAGTGCATACTGACATAAACATTGGAAATTTAATAAGTTGAACATGTGTTAAACCTTTCATGAAGTCACCACATTCCATGCCATAACCTGCAATAGGAGCATTAACATTAGCAAACACATTTGTAAATCTTAAATTTCTAAGTAGCGACAAAGTGTGTGTTATGCGCGCGTGTGTCAAAGAAATAAGATCAAACCATGGCAGAGGAAGACAAGCGCTTTTGGAGACGTAAGAGGTAGCCATCTGCAAGTGAACAGCTGAACTCCTCTTGAATTTCTTATGTACTCCTGAAAAGTACATAAAAACCATCACCAAATATTCAATCTTTATGTGTGATACATAAAGATTCGATTTTCGCTACATGTATCAGGAAGCCAATATGAAGATTAGTCAAATAAAATAAAACCATCACTGGATATTCAATTTTTATGGCAGATTAATCAAAATAAATGAAAATAATCACTAATGATTAAGTTTTCAGGGCAGATAAACGACACGAACATTAGGCAAATTTAAAAAAAAAAAAAAAAAAAAAAAAAAAAAAAGAATTTGACAGCTGGCGCCTTAGACCACTCGGCCAAACTATCTTAATGCTTAAACAAAACTATTTTATTTACAAAAACAAAAAAGAGTTTATTTAAATTAATCAACTTGCACAAAAAAATTCAAGCAAATAAGTAAACCAAACCCATGACCTAAATATTCATTTTTTTTTTTTTTTTTTAATGAAACTTACATACCACCTATTTTGCTAAAGAAGTTTTCTTTATTAGAGGTAGATGAAATCCATCACTAAAATTATTATTTTTTATGCAGAAACATAACAACCATTTGCTAAAGATCTGATTTTTAATACATAACATCCTTTTGCTAAAGATTAACACCCATTTTGCTAAAGATTTGATTTTTAATATATAACATCCTTTTGCAGATTAACACCCATTTTGCTAAAGATTTGATTTTTATGCATATGCGTAGCATCCTTTTGCTAAAGATTAACACCCATTATGTCGAAGACGCGATTTTTATTACAAGCACATGGAACTCATTACTGAAAGTCTAAAACTAATCAGATTACACAAAAAATAAAGCAAACAAATAAAGAAATTCATCACTAAAGATTCAAATTTTATGCGAACATATTACACCCATTCTGCCAACGATTTGACTTTCTTATCACTAAATATTCAAGTTCTATGCATACACATACCACCCCATTTGCTAAACATTTGATTTATGTTATGAATACATGAAAATCACTAAGACAGGTCACTTTGCATAGGAAAATCAAGTATACAAAGATAACATAGTTTGTGAAACCAAGTGTGTCCCATCAACCAAGAGGTTGTGGATTTAAACAAGTTATTTCGCGTAAAATAAATGTTTTCAAAGGTAGATATATAGCATACCTCTTGATATTCAACCTCCATGAAAGTATATATGATGCTTAGTAAACTTTAAGAATCAAATGAGACTAAAGAAGAAATAAGACTTGGAAACAATGAAAAAGATGGTGTGATGAATGAATAGATAGAGTAGAGAGTGATAGTGATCCAATTAAGAAAAAAAAGGTGACAAAAGAAAATGATGAGACTGACGTTTGATTCTTGTTTTTTCACTACATATGAAGCCTCATACCCCCTGTTGTATTCCCATAATATTTATTTATCATCTTCATGACTTCATCTCATGACGTGGAAAATGTTCCCTACATATCATTATATTTATGTCATTTGTTTTTTTGAGATAAATTGTTTAGTATATACTAGTATATAACTTTAATGCATATTTCACATGTTAAATGTATAAGATATGCTTACAAAATTGGTAATATATTAAAAGAAATTTTGTTAATATCATTTTCTAAGGATTGTGTCATTTCATTATTGTTCCATTATTAGTAGATTTAGATGTTATCCAAAAGCATGTATGTTTCTTACTAATGGAGTAGAGAGTTATTGCATATTCCATTTGTTCATGTGACATGCTAAGACAATACAAAAAAAGAATTTGATTATTTAGGACTGTGTTTTGTAATTGTCAAATTGATTGGCATACATGTCTACAAATATATGTTAAAACATAAAGTATTAACCTAAGGTCTAGTGCCATGTGGATTCGCCTAGTAACCAATAGTTTGTGAGTTCAAATCTCATAGAACACGTTTGTAAGATAGGTGATATGAGTGTGAAATTTCTTTGTTAATAGAAGACATAAAATATTGATTTAGTTACCTAGCAAATAAAGAATTGAGTTAATTTCATAAATAGTTCCTGTGGTCTGTCGAATTTTACGGGTCTAGTCCCTAAACTGTTTTTTAACGGATCCAGTCCCTGTGGTTGATACCCATAACAGTTTTGGTCCCTGAGACTAACTGTCGTTAGTTTTTTCAGTTAGTCCTTTATACTAACATTTGCACCGTTAGTCCTTTAACGACCGTTTGCAACAAACATTTGCACCGTTAGCCTTTTATACTAACGACCGTTTATACTTAACAAAAAATTTTATTTATTTATTTTAAATTTAAAAAATTGGTTTTCTTATAATTTTTTTTTCTAAATATCTTTAAAATTTATGCACGTTTTTATACACATTTTTATACACGTTTTCATATACACATTTTTATACACATATTTTATTACACGTTTTTTATATACATATTTTTATATGCACGTTTTTATACACATTTTTATACGTACGTTTTTATACACATGTTTTTATACACATTTTTATACATGTTTTATACACATTTTTATACACGTTTTTATACACACATTTATACACATATTTTTATACACGTTTTTATACACATGTTTTTATACACGTTTTTATACACATATTTATATACACATTTTTATACACGTTTTTATACACGAGTATAAAAATGTGTGTATAAACGTGTGTATAAAAAAATGTATAAAAATATGTGTATAAATGTGTGTATAAAAATGTGCGTATAAATGTGTGTATAAAAACGTATGTATAAAAGCATGTTCATAAAAACATGTGTATAAAAACGTGTATAAAACATATGTATAAAGATATTTAGAAAAGAAAATTTATAAGAAAATCAGTTTTATTTTTTTATTTTCTTTTTTCAATTTAAAAAAAAATTGAGTTAAGTATAAACGGTCGTTAATATAAAGGACTAACGGTGCAAATGTTTGTTGCAAATGGTCTTTAGCTAACAGAAAAAACTAACTACAGTTAGTCTTAGGGACCAAAACCGTTATGGGACGCAATCACAGAGACTGGATCTTTTAAAAAAAAAGTTTTGGAACTAAAGCTGTAAAATCCGACAAACCACAGGGACCATTTATGAAATTAACTCTAAAGAAATTGATTAACCTAAACCCATTTTAATCATGTTTTATATGTTCTCAAAACTACCTTTTCCGTGTGTGACAAATATCAAAATTTAAATGCTTTACCAAAAAAAATAAATAAATAAATAAAAAATAATAATAATAATAATAATAATAATAATAATAATAATCACAATTTAATTAAATTTGTTTATGTTCAAACTATTGTTACTCAAAGAACGTGGTCACAAACGTGGATATAAACGGTGGTGTAATATCCACATGACGCATGCGTGTACATAAGATAAGATCGAATCACATTTGAGAATTGAGAAAATGTGCACACATACATACCATGAATCACAAGGTTCCGGGTTTAAACTTTGACTAATCTCATGAAACAGAAAATGTAAATTTGACGTTTTTCTTGTTTTGTAGGAAAAGGGAGGGAAGTTTTATTTTCACAAAAATAATGGAAAATTTAGAAAACGCGTTTTTTTTAGAAATATGTGTTTGTGTTTTCCATTTTGCAAAACTAGAAAATATTTTTAAGTGTTGTTGTTTTCTATCTCAATTCTCTATTCACCTTTGTAATATTATAAAAACATCTTCAAAACACAAAAACAAATATTATAAACTAACCAAATAAATTATAAAATAACTAAAAAGAAATCTAATACGAGAAAATAAAGAATTAAAAAAGTAAAATATAACATCAAATAACATGAAAAAAATCTTCAAGCAAGTATAATTAGAAAACGTTAAATAACTAAAACATTTTTTTTTTTTTTTTTTTTTTTTTTTTTTTTTTTTTTTTCACTTTTTCGTCTGTTTTTTTACATTTTCGTCCGCTTTTTTACGTTTTCTTCCGTTCTATTACGTTTTCGTCTGTTTTTGTTCGTTTTTACGTTTTCGTCAGTTTTTTTTACGTTTTTGTCTATTTTCTTACGTTTTCGCCCCCTTTTTTAAGTTTTCGTCTGATTTTTTACGTTTTCGTATGTCTTTTTACGTTTTCGTCCATTTTTTTACGTTTTCGTATGTTTTTTTTTAAGGTTTTCATCAATTTTTTTACGTTTTCGTCTGTTTTTTACATTTTCGTTTGTTTTTTTATGTTTTCGTCCATTTTTTACGGTGGTGTAAGACTTGAATATGGACAATATTTGCATTCAATCATTCATCAAAAGATAAGATCGAATCACATTTGAGAATTGAGAAAATTTGCACACATACATACCATGAATCACAAGGTTCCGGGTTTAAACTTTGACTAATCTCATGAAACAGAAAATGTAAATTTGACGTTTAGTTGGAAAACATTTTTTTTCATTTTCTATTTCTAGTTTTGTAGGAAAAGGGAGGGAAGTTTTATTTCCACAAAAATAATGGAAAATTTAGAAAACGCGTTTTTTTTAGAAACATGTGTTTGTGTTTTCCATTTTGCAAAACTAGAAAATATTTTTAAGTGTTGTTCTTTTCTATCTCAATTCTCTATTCACCTTTGTAATATTATAAAAACATCTTCAAAACACAAAAACAAATATTATAAACTAACCAAATAAATTATAAAATAACTAAAAAAAAATCTAATACGAGAAAATAAAGAATTAAAAAAGTAAAATATAACATCAAATAACATGAAAAAAATCTTCAAGCAAGTATAATTAGAAAACGTAAAATAACTAAAACATGTTTTTTTTTTTTTTTTTTTTTTTTTTTTTTTCATTTCTCTTTTTTACTTTTCGTCTTTTTTTCTTTTTCTTTTGTTTTCTCTTTTTTTTTCGTCTTTTTTTTTACTTTTCGCCATTTTTTTTTACGTTTTTGTCTATTTTCTTTACGTTTTCGCCGTCCTTTTTTAAGTTTTCGTCTGATTTTTTACGTTTTCGCCATTTTTTTTTTAAGTTTTCTCAATTATTTGTTTAAGTTTTCGTCTGTTTTTTTTACATTTTTTCGTTTTGTGTTATTGTGTTTTTTTACGTTTTCGTCCATTTTTTACCTTTTCGGCCGTTTTATTATGTTTTCGTCTGTTTTTTTTTTTACGTTTTCTTATGTTTTTTTAACGTTTTCTAAATTATAGTGTTTTCATCCATTTTTTTACGTTTTCGTCTGTTTTTTTTTACGTTTTCGTCTGTTTTTTACGTTTTTGTCCGTTTTTTGCGTTTTCGTCAGACAAAACCTAAAATAAAAAAAGAAAAAAAAAAGAAAAAAAAAAAAAAAAGAAGAGAAACGTAATAAAACAAACGTAAAAAGAAAGTAGGATGAAACTAATAAAAAGAAAGACGAAAACGTAAACAATAGACAAAACGTAAAAAACATGACAAAAAAAGTAAAACAGACGAAACGTAAGAATACTAAAACGATAAAAAAAAGACAAAACGTAAGGAGACAAAACAAAAAACAACAAAACTAAAAAAACAACGAAAACGTAAAGAAAAAAATGGACGAAAACTTAAAAATTCGGACGAAAACGTAAAAAAACAGACGAAAACCGACAAAAACGTAAAAAATAGATGAAAACGTAAAAAAATAGACGAAAACATAAAAGAACAAACGAAATCGAAAAAAAAGGACAAAAACGTTTAATGAAGACATAAACGTAAAAAAATGGTCGTAAAACGTAAAAAATAGGACGAAAACGTAAAAATGGACGAAAACGTTAAAAATCAAGCGAAATCGGACAAAAACGTAAAAAATCAGAAGAAATCATAATTAAACATACGAAAACGTAAAAAAATGGACGAATACGAACGACAACGTAAGGAAACGGACGAAAACGTAAAAAAAGGACGAAAACGTAAAAAAAGGACAAAAACGTAAAAATCGGACGAAACGTAAAAAAACAGACGAGAACGTAAAAGAACGGACGAAAATGTAAAAAGACAGAAGAAAACGTAAAAAATCGGATGAAAACGTAAAAAACAGACGAAAACGGACAAAAACAGACAAAAACGGATAAAAACCGACGAAAACGTATAAAAATGGATGAAAACGGATTGGGGGTATTTTAAAGGAAAATAGGTGAAAACAAAAAAAAAGTGTTGGGATTCTTGATTTGATGAGACAAAATAAATATAAGAATGAAACACAAGGGGCTTAAACTGACAAAAGATAAAAGTTCAAAAGAAAGAAAAGATTTCGTTGTAATCTTTTATTTTTAGCATATATCTTTTGTAAACCCTAATTCTTCCATAATGTAGTCTAAAGGTAGGTTTTATTAAGTCTTCCATAATGTAGTCTAAAGGGGTGTGTGTGTGTGTTCTAGGGCGTGGTTTATTGTAAACGTCTAGAACTAGTTTGTTATCTCCAAGATCAGAGGTGTCTTTGATCCTGTTATTGTTGAGTAACCGTTCTATTGTGATCGAATAGAATTGGAGGTGATGATGAATAAACCTTGTTCAATAACATATGATGTCTTGTTTAATCCGCTGTGCATATTGTTTGTCTATGTTATTGTTATCCCTAAGGCTCAAAATGATCCAAGGAGTCTAACAAACTCCACAATTGATATCAGAGCTTGGAGAGCTCGTTACCTAAGGATTCACAAGGTTTACTGTTGAAGAAGAAGCTGTTTTGAAGAAGGTATAATTGGTCGAGGCTTCCACAGACTTGCAAATTGATTTATTAATTTGTCGGTTGTGCTATTAATTGTCTTTTGAGATGAGGTCAATTGTATATTATACGAAGGTTGTGCGGCTAGTTTGTTGTGATTGAATGACCTCGTACGAATTGATAGATGGATAAGCGGCATTGTTATTTGTTCAGTTAATGGGTCGGTACAATTTTTATTTTTTAAATGGTTTATTCATTAACTGTGCTTGTCGTTTAATACAATAATGGATTGTCAAAAGGCTTGTGTATGGTGCGATCTAATTGGTGGAAGAATATTTTGTTTGAAGATTGCATATAATTCGTATGAATTAAATATCACATGGGACGGTCAAAGTCAGTCAGTAGCAGGTCAGTAGCAAATTGCGATTGGTGTTAACGAGCTGGGAAACCCGCGCGTTGCTGCGGGATGTTTGTATAGCCATTGTTATGAAAACTATTATCTTGGTGTTAATCTATCTTATGTGTCTGTATTCGAATACAAAATAATGTAACTAAACTAAATGACTTCATACTGTCATATAATGTTAGAGTTGCCAAATCGTCACATACCACATCGCCTAAGGACAGGAAAAAAACGTTTCATTCATTGCCACAGTTCAATTCATTATACAGATACGGGTCAGAAAGACATTAAACCTGGTTACAGTTTATTTCGCGCCCTAGTCATTCAGTTTTCTGCTTCCATTGTCTTGGGTTCTGGTGTTTCTTTTGTAGTATTTCCAAAAAGCTCCCTTCTGGTGGCGGAGTTGAAAAGTCAGTTCCCAATTCTGCCGCGAGCGTTTCTTCCATGACCTCTGTTACCATTAACCTAGAAATAAGTATGCTGTTAAAATAATTGTTGTGAAAGTCATTGTATTCTCTGATTATCGTAGCAGCCATATAGTATGTTTTGCAAATATAAGTTGGGAGACCAACAACCGGAAAAGTCTATGTGAACGCGGATCTGTGTGAATAGTTTCACATACAGAATAGCCTTGCAGATATATATTGTAACAGATACTATGGGAAATAGGAGTATTTTTGAAATAGATATAAACCGGGACATACATAAGACAACAAACAATTGTGTGATGCAGTTTATTGTGAGAATATAAATGGCAACCTAATATTACTTTAATGTTGTTATAAGTATCCAAGGTAAACATTCGTAGAACTTAGGTTACGCATAACAGATAAGAAGACTTTCTTGTGCCAGTGTTATTCAGAAGGGTTGAGCATACAGAATAGTATTGCATATCTCTGGCTAGGCTAATGGTATATAGAGCAGTGTGTTGGCTCCTAACAAAGCAAAGGTTATTTGTCAGGTGACTTGGGTCAAAACTTACGTATGGACATGTGTAGGGCCAAAATATATTGGTACATATAATACGGTCAGGCTGCGGCAACAAAAAATAACATGTGCGCCTTTAATTTTGGTTACAAAATCTCTATACACTATATTTTTGTGCTGTTAGGGTGGCGGTTAAACTGGTTATGTTACCTGTTTGTGTTGACAGGGTTTTAAAACCACACCTGTATTTTGCAAAAGCTTCAAGCCAAAAGGCAAAATGACGAAAGCGTTAAGTAGCATATGCTAACAACCATAAGTAACAAACAAACGTAAAAAGATAGCTAACAAAGTTTAGCCTAGTAACGTTAATATTTTACTATTTTAAACGCGGACCAATGCGGAGACATCATTTGCAGGTGCTTTAGTATATATATATCCCATAAAAACTTTTTCAAATGAACAATTGAACCACTTGGCAATCGGTTTGATCAATAAAAAAAGGGAAATTGTTTGAAGGTAAAGAAGCATTTGAATATAACATCATCACTATGTTACTATTACACAAATTATTACATCTAACATAAACTCTTAATAGGCACTCATTATAATTATGTCTAAATGAGCTGAAGGCATACCTGCTGTTATGTCTCTAACTGGTGCGTATTAAGACCAGGAAAACTCATTTAGGGTTGAGGTATCCAGGAGCACCAGCAGCTGCTGTAGAAATGTGGGTACCGCCATCTGTGGGAAAAGCTTTGGACAACCCAAACTCTGCTAGTTTTGCTTGAAATGTTTCATTCAGTAAGATGTTGTGTGCTTGCTAGTGCTGGACAGAAACAGATAAAAGTAGTTAAGGGCATACCTACAAATGCAAGTCCCAGATATTTAACTAAAAAAGCCAATTACCGAAAATAACATGAAGCGGGAGCATTTAAGAAAAAGAATTATAGATGAGAGCATCAATTTGGTGCAATTTTTTTTATAAGGTTATGTTTTTTTTTTCAGAATGTGTGATGATAATGTGTTTTAGCAGCCAATCCTAACACCTGATTTCAATTTAGATGTATGCTCATAACACTTAACATAATCTTCGCAAAACAAAACTTACGGTCCATTAAATTTCCACAAAACACTAATATCAAAAAATTATAAATATCCAAACTTTACCAAATAGCATAACTGTACAACCCAATGAAACCAAGTGATATAACTTTGGAACCAAATCAGAGACCTAAATTCAAAATCAACTTCTTCCCATATCTAACATATAAACCTTTAAAATATCTATGCAATAGAGCTCTTTTTTTTTATATCCACTTATTGCAATATATTTCTTTTTACCAAATTAAAAAACTATAGTATTTCCTAAATTGGCACGAAAACAAATGCAAATTCCAATATTAAAGAATAGCATCATCATGAAACCTGTAAAACTCATCAGCATCATCAAACCCGTAAAACTCATCGATATCACCAAACTCATATATCAAGCTACTGCAATGGTCATCTTAAAACTGCCTAGTAGTTAGTTGCTAACCCTTTCATTAATAGTCAATACATAGTCTTAACATCAAGATGCATATTTTTTTGAATGAGAACAGACAAAGGAATGGATAAGATATTGTTGGTTCAACAACATACCTTTCGCTGATACTTTGCAATGGTATATGTGAAGTATATGTTTCCCGCTTCATTAAGGTCTAGATCATCTGTGAATTTCAAAGTAAATCAAGTTAAATTTGGGTTCTTGAATAAACAAAAAAAATGAAAATCTAATACAAAATAACAACCATTAGCGAGCATTTCGAAATGCAAAATAATCGTCCTCATATTATAAACCTTTACTACGCTACAACCATGGTTAACTGAGCATTAAATAAAGTAGCCACAATTTAGCGAAATTATATAACGATAGACGCTCACCACCTGTCGCTGCTTTCTTTCCCATTACATTTTTTCCATTCTAACAGTTGAAAGGTACCTAGTTTTCCCCGAATATCCTGCACAACCAATTTCATGAAACATTCATAGATCATATGCAAAATTTTATCACAAACACCCAAAAAAACTGGTCAAACCTCAAAATCGATAAAAAAGCTATAATTTTTTCGTCACAATTAGCTTAATGTAGCCAAAACAAAGTCATACAAACCCATAGGTTAATGTAGCCACAATTAGCTTAATTCAGCTATGTGAATTTGTCGTACCAAAGTCAGTCCCGGTAACTTCATTTCCAATAGGTCTCGACCTGCATAGCATACAAAGATTACATTACGGACTCCTAGTGTTGGTATGAGGGCTATTAACAACTTTCAACAATCCGAATGGACGATAACATAACCTATAATGCATTCTGTATTCAAAATTCATGTTTTACCTTATGTTGAGCTCATCATCAATGGTGACCATCTGTTTTCTCTTTCACATGCTCATCCAACAGCCTTAGGGCTTTTTCTTCAATATCCCGGATCCTGTAAATGATTATAATCCATTAATCCTATAAAATGGAAACTTAATCAGTAAACGTCACTCAGAATCCAAAAAAGTTCAGGTAAACGACTCTCGGTCAACATCCATGCCACGAAAATTGACATCCAATACCGACAAAATCAACAAAAATGAAATAAATTTAACTACTTGCCTAAATTGATTTCGGCTTTAGGTGAGCAGCCTGAATTGGCGAACGTGAACAGCCTGATTTCATAATTATCAATCTGATAAGAAAATCGAATTAGGGTTTAGATTCATTCGATTTAAATACTTTCGTTCTCAATGAAAAAGAACTATCTTTAAAGCAAAATATTACGATTGACTGAATATGATTTAGGTACCTGATTATTATTGTTTTTTCCAGTAGGTATTCAAGGTGAGGTAGATCTCTGTGTGTGTATGTGTGTGTGTTTTTGGATCTGGCTTTGCCTAGAAGTTTATAGAATGTCTAATAAAATATAGGGTCTTTCTAACATGTGCCCTAGGGCACATGTTAAGTACACAAAAGGACAAAAAAAAAGGTACAAAAAGTACAAAAAAGTACTTAGGCCCACATGTACTTTTTGTACTTTTTTTTTTGTTCTTTTATGTACTTATCATGTGCCCTTAGGGCACATGTTAGAAAAATCCTAAAATATAAGCTTCTTTGAGAAAGAGTACAATTACCTCCAGCATGCTGTACAACCATTTTAAGCCCTCTTTAAATAATGTACAACTTTTTAAAGGCTATTACTGTGCGAAGCACTGTTTGAACAACTGTTCCGTGCAAGCTTTTTATGCGGCCCAAGTACCCATCTTTAGTATATATATATAATGGTTCTCGTCGTCTAGCGCATGTGGATTCACTTCATTAATTGGACGGTCAGTAGCAATATGATATTGCGATTGCTGCTACTATTGATTCGATTGTGGGTCATGGGTTTATGCTACTATAATTAATACGAGGTGCTTGCTTTGGAAATTTATGCTGCTATGCTAATTGTATCAACTGCTGCTCTCATAAGTTTCTACTGCTTACTATAATTTATTCTGCTGCTCGATATAATTTTTTTGCTGCTGGACTTACTTCCTACTGCTAGCGTTATAGCATACTGCTGCTCGTTATTGGATTCTGCTGCTGTGCTTATTGTGTTTGATTCGATATAGTTGCATGATTTACGAGCAGTGAGGGGAAGTATGTATGGAGTTATTGGTTTACACACACACAGGGGAAGTTCACACACACAAGAGAGTTATTGGATTTGATGTACATGCATCACTTGAGGGGAAGTTTCAACTGTTTATTCGTTCTCTATTTGTTGATAACAAAAAGGGGAAGAAATATTGTGATGGCATGGCATGGCTTAAGGGGAAGACAAGGAAGACAAGTTTGTTTCATTCAGGGAGATGATCACATCTCAACTTTTCTACTTCGTCTAGGGAAGTTCGTACACGACTTTGTTTGTTTTGTCATCATCAAATAGGGGAAGATTGTTGGGATTATTGATTTGATGAGACAAAATAAATATAAGAATGAAACACAAGGGGCTTAAAGTGACAAAAGATAAAAGTTCAAAAGAAAGAAAATATTTCGTTGTAATCTTTTATTTTTAGTATATATATTTTGTAAACTCTAATTCTCTACTATATAAAGAGATCAAGGGTATAGGTTTTATTAAGTCTTCCATAATGTAGTCTAAAGGTGTGTGTGTGTGTGTTCTAGCGCGTGGTTTATTTTAAACGTCTAGAACTAGTTTGTTACCTCCAAGATCAGAGGTGTCTTTGATCCTGTTATTGTTGAGTAACCGTTCTATTGTGATCGAATAGAATTGGAGGTGATGATGAATAAACCTTGTTCAATAACATATGATGTCTTGTTTAATCCGCTGTGCATATTGTTTGTCTATGTTATTGTTATCCCTAAGGCTCAAAACGATCCAAGGAGTCTAACAAACTCCACAAAAAAGTGTTTTGTAGCTTTGTATATTAAAGTTGGAAATAGGAATTTTGTGTTTTATAGAGAATTTTATTGGAAAACAATAATTTGAACGCGATATCTGTTTTCTTTGTTTTACATAAAACATTTTGTGAAAAACAATGGTTTTTTCCCTGAACTAAACGCACCCTCATATTGCGGTAATCATGTTTTTGCAGTAAAATAAGCATATGGATGGATTCATTAACTGATTAACTCAAAAGTGTTTATCAGCCTGGAAAATAAGCGGATCAACACTTAAATAAGCAATCCCGGACTAAACAATAATAATAAGAGTAAACTGCAAAAGATATCGATGTGGTTTATCCAATTTGACAATAATCATCAATGTTAATAAAGATTGGTAGCTATCGTTCCTAAGAGACAAAAAAACTAATGTCTTACAAAAATGATCTTTTTAGTACTTTTGCAAGAGTTTGGCTAAATTTTTACAAAACTGATTCCATTAAACCGGAGGTAATGGTCACCAAACCCACCACTTTCACGTCAGCGACACATCACCATTCAGCACACCACAAAACTCACCACCATACAGGTGTAGTGGTGACTACTAGACCAAACACATAAAAATACCTCACTTTATACAAACATACCTCAAAATATACCAAAAAAAGAAGAGTGCAAAGCGTTTGATGGTCTACAACACCAAACCATTGCAAAAATTGGGAAACCGAGCTTGGTTAGAGTAAGGGTGAGCATCGGTCCAAAACCGAACCGAACCGAGACCGAATTCGACCAAAACCCTAGACTGAGGACCGGACCGAATGTGTTCGGTCCAGTCCGGTCCAAGAAGGCATAATAGTCGGTTTTTACGAAAGACCGGTCCGGACCAAGACCGAAATAAGAAAAATGTTGGGACCGAGACCAGACCGATGGTCCTTCGGTTCGGTTGGTTTTCTCGGTCTCGGTCGGTCTTGGGTCTGCTATGCTCGGCCCTAGGTTAGAGGGAGGTGAAATGGGGTTGGCGTGTGGTGGTGTCACCACCGCTAGTCTACCACCCACCATTACACATAGTGTTAGGCTTCAAGGATGCAAAGTGTTACATTTGGCCTCATAGAGATGATGTTTGTCAATAGATTTTGAGATAAGTTAGTGCCGAATTAGATAAAGCACAAAGATAATGTTTGCATTTTACTTTAATAAAAACATGATAGAAAGTTATATATGGGAAATCTGGAATAATGGTATCCTATCACTCTCCAAGTGGTTCAACACATAGATACAAAATTTTCAAATTAGTTCATAGATTAATATTCTCCTTTGGTTAATAAAAGTGCAGTTTGAGCACAAACTCCCTAATAGCCTGGACTAATCTAAAGTTAAGGGGTGTTTGTTTAAGCTTATATGTGGATTTATGAGCTTATTTGATTTCGGATTATATTATATAAGCCTCAATTTTCTTGCTTATTTTGAGACCTATGGGCTTATATGAGTTTGTCATATCATAATAGACTTATATAAGCCCACAAGTCTCAAAATAAGCCAAAAAAATGGGTCTAATGTAATATAAGCCGAAAAACAAATAAGCTCATAAGCCACATATAAGCTTAAACAAACACCCCTGATGTTTAGTAAATTTGGTTTGCAGGCGGCTAAGAGACACTTCAAACAAACAAAAATACAAGAAAACATTGATCTTCTTGAGTAGTTGATTATTTTGAACAAAATGGTTCAGATTGCTTGTGATTGGTCAGCAATGGCACAAAATCCAGAAAGAAAAGCGGTCATTACTGCAACCTGTTTCCAGTTTCGGGTTCCTGCACCAATGGCTGCCCCTGCAACCCCACCCGCAACTAGAGCATTCACCTGTTTTAAAAAGGAATTATTTACAAATAAAATCTCAGCCACCTACCATGCTGATCACAACTTAAAAGGCTTAGCCTAGGACCAAGGTTCTGTTCTGTGACTCCGAACCACCATTAATCGTGCTAAGCACGATCTAGGATATATGAAATCGTCGAACAACTTATATAAATATAACGAACATAATGACAGTAAGGTTATGTAGCTAACCCAATCATTTTTCTTGCGGTATCTTCTGATCCCACATCGCGTAAATGAAAATTTTCCAGCAAACAGTCCTAGACAGGATAGGAGAAGGAAATAGATATCACAAAAAAGTGACTTCAGCTGATGAACACAATCAAAGTTGATAAAGTAATTTTGAATTAAAATAGAAGTGCCATGACATTGATTACCACATTGAAACCCATATTTGCCAACCGTCTTAGCCTGCAAGGGAGATAAAATACAAAACTATTAATCGTTTTGGAACTACAAGTATAAGAACATACAAATTTAGGTATTGCTATGTTTGATTCTGGTATCAAGATGAATGAACCAATCAAAACAACAATAAATGTATCTCGCATGAGCTTGTTACCAAAACTGATGAGTTGTGAGCACACACTTACCATTGTTGTTTAATACTTAAATTTCATAGTTTATAGCTATATCATATTGCATGTTTGTTTGACTCGCAATCAAGTGGTTACCAATTATCATGCCAATAAGAGGTCTAAAAGAAATATAAAGTGACTTACCACGAAAGAAGCACGATCAATTCCAGTCAGCCCTATATCATATTCACAGGACATATAACTTAGATAGTAAATCATTTACCGGGTTAAAAACCTTTACCCAAAAAAAAAAAAAAAAAAAAAAAAAAAACTTAGATAGCGAACATCCTTTAAATGCAAATACAGAAAAAACTTATCGCATAAATATAGCTCAATCTGTCTAAACTTTAGAAGATAAATCATAACGGGTATGTTTGGCATAGGCTTTGAAAGTGATTATGTAAACTGATATAACGTATGAGGTTTTCCCTGTTTGGGTTACCTGGGGAGGGCGAGTCTTAGGCTGATGTACGCACACAAACCAAGGTCTCCCCGTGACCGTTTCCGGCCCTTTCACTGGCCACCCCCAAAATGATTATGTCAATATGGTATCACAAAAATATCAGACAAGTTGGGGAGATAGTGTTTGAATGCACTTATGTTAAGTTAGTTGTTTGAGTGATTGTGTTCTGTAAGTGGGTGTTTCGGTAAGCTTACTTAAGCATCTTATTGTGTTCTGGTCCACCTACCAAGCCTAACTTCAATCATTTGGAAGCTTATGTAAGCTCTTTTGTACCAGCTTCTGCGTTAAGCACAAAGTGTTTAAATAAGCTTTCTCAAACACCCCCTTATTTTACAATTTACATTTAGAATGACTCATTGTTAGATAATATTTCCGAAATTACTTAAGAAATGAAAAACGATTCTAATCCATCTTAAAACTCACTTAAGAAATGAAGAACGGATGGACAACCTAAACCTTGGTACGAACCGGCCCATTATGGTAGATAGTTGGTTTTGCGCATACTATAATGCCCATACATTATACTAAAACACGTCTACCAATTCAAGGTTAGGTTCATGTACATTAAATACCCAACATCTCCTCTATTTGTGAACGATGTGGGAAAAGGTGTGAATTCGCGGGAACACTCTAACCCCAGATGCCTTTTGGCACAAGCCATTGTCCACCCTACAAGGAATAGCTCCGGAAACTCTCCTGGCCCATGTATCAGTCCTAATAATCAATATAAACTAATTGTTTGACTAATACTATACCCAAAACACCTACACAACAATCAGATAATAAGTAATGTATAAAAATAAGTTGTTACCTTTTTGTTTGGCATCATAGTTACCAGCACATGAACCCCAGATCAACCCACCCTGTGATTTAATATTTTCATTAGCAAATGTTTGACTTTTGTAAAGCATATATTATGAATTATTATTATTTTTTTTAATAAAAATTAGGGGAGTACTTACAGTACCGACACTAATAATGGATTCGACGGCGATTGAAGAGCAAGGAACATCGTTGTACCACTGTGCATCCATCTTCCTCCTATACTTTTCTCAGAGTTTGTTTGGGAAAGTGACAGTTAAAACCTTCGTATTATTTGCCTAACTAACGCTGTTTATGTTTTTTTGCAAAACTTTAGGGCCATTTTTGCAATATAAGAAAGTTAGTGGGCTGTGTTTAGTTGGTGTAGAATATCTTTATAGGAGCAGTAATTTTTTTATAGGAAAATGAAAAAAAATGAAAACCCCTTCGGTCATATTTTTTTTCAATAATTTTTAAATAAAGTGAAATTCTCACTTGTTAAATTTTAATTAAAATGAAAATCTCAATTTACCATTCAAATATCTCATTTTAATACTAATTACCACTTGCAACATTTCCACCTTACGTTCTCACCGTCGCCGCGAGGTAATCTTTTTAAAAAGATAAAATATAACTCAACGAGTTTTAAAATTCTCAACTCTTCTATAGAGAAGAAAAATAATTTTCTTCTCAAGAAATCTATAAAGAGAAAAACAAGAAAAAGACAAAAATACACCGTTGGTCCCTAAACTTGCCAAAAACCATCGCTGAGGCCCGAAAGTTGAGAAAATCATCGCCGTGAGTCAAAACCTTGGGTTTTTTAGGCCGATTGAGTCCCTTGACCCGTAATTCTCAAGTCAATGTCCCATTGTTTATTATCAAATCCCGTTATTCCTATGAAATGACTATTTTGCCCATATATAATGTCATTCATCACCCTTTTCTTTATTTCACCCGCACACAAAAAAACCCATCTCAGAAAAACCCCAATTTCCCAAAAAATCAATTTGAAAACCCTAATTTAAAATCCACGTGAACAATTAAAGGAATATGTTCACCATAGTCTAAAAAGTACCCGTTATGACGTTCTTGTTTAGGTGAAGACTGTAGTCCAGAAAAGCTTCAAGGAAGCATTAGATGTATACGATATTTTAATCTCACCCGCGACTCCATCTGCAGCATATAAAATTGGCAATTTACTACTCTAAGTCCTAAGCTTATAATCGTTGTTATGTTGATTCTAATGGGAATTTGTTATTCTATTACGATTCTTTGTTATGATTGCTTACATTTGGATCTTTGGTTATGTTTATTTATGATTTGTCCTCACCAAGTTTTTAGGAATACCATCCCCTAGTGTAGTACAAGTATACTTCATTTCATTTAGTTTGTTATTTTGTTAGGATTATTTGTTATTCCAATAGGATTGGTTGTAGATTGGACATCTGGTCATTTACGATTTAGTTGGATATGTGTTTATTGATATTGTGTTTTAGGATAATCCTTTTGCATATTTAAATAGTCTACTTGTATTCATTGTACACTAACTAGTCTATTTATAGCAGTCTACTTGAGTCTTATGTTGTTTCTGGATTTTTGTTACGACTAATAACATTTTGGATCTCTGATTATGCCTTGATTTGAATAAGCTATGCTCTAACTTGAAATACTAGATATTTAAGGAATATTACTTTTGAGAAATTGGTTACCACTTTATTCTTTTCTCATTGATTGTTATCGCGTTTTCAGATTAGCCTGTTGTATAATTATAGTTGACTTGATTTTATGTTTGTTGATTTTGGTTACGAGTTATGACTTGATATGAATTTACTTCTGTTTTTACCTGAATTACTGAATAAATGATATTGTAAAGTGAAATGAAAAAGTGTTGGCCACTGTGTTATTTTCCTGTTCACCATTCATCAAATTTTGGATCATACCAGTTTTAATAACGCTAGTCTACTAGATGATTCTCAAAACTTGGTACCTGATACAAAAATGAACTTTGTTGCAAGTTATTTATCATATTACTAGTCGAAGTACTTAAAGATTTTCTATTGTTTTTAGAATGTAATGGATCTTTGACAAGTGTTGATGAGTGTGTAAATACTCATCATTTTATTCTCATTTAAACTGCAAAAATATTTAAAAACACTCAGAAATGCTTCAAAATACAGAAAATATCATAGAATGTGTTTTTATATGATTCAGGAACAAAAAGATTGAAAACATGTGAAAAACAAGCTAAGTTTACAAAATTGACAGTTTCAGTCCCTGAAGTTTCAAAAGTTGTCAAAATTAGTCCTTGGTTTTAAAAAATGGAAAATTATCTTTTATGTTCCCTGGAATTAATTTTCACTATTGGCAGCAATGGTCCCTGGATTTTCAGAAGTTGCAAGATTGGTCCATGGATTTTCAGAAATTACAATTTTAGTCCCTAAGGTTTACCAAAAATCCAATTCCCAATCCTAAATAAAAACCCAACTGCTAAATTAAATAACCCAACCCACTTATTATAAACCCAGCCCACTACCTAAACATTACCCAAGCCCAATCCCCAAACCCAACCCGATCCATCTTTTTAGCTAAACAGAAGGTTTGACCCCAGTCAAACCTTCTTCTTCAATACCACCAACGCGCCAAAACCATACCACCACCTTCTCCACCGCCTCTCTGACAAACCCACCACCTTCCACCTATCCCACTTACCTAACAAACCAAAAGGCATTAAATGCCTCTTCCCCATCCCAAGTTATCAGTCCTAGTGGTATTTCCCACTCACTCAATTTTGGCGCCAAAAATCCATATCAAAGGCTGAGATCAGCTGAAGACCATCCAAAGGCCAAGAATGATTCAGAGAAGAAGATGAGTGATATCCCACTTAGTTTTTGTATAAATAGGAAGCAATGTAAGCCTTTAATGGCAAGTAGATAATTTAGCATAATCGTATTTTCACTTTCAGTAGCTATAGTTTGTAATTTCAAGTTTCAACAATCAATACAAGTTAAATTAAGTGTGTTTGTTGTTAATCTTTGTCCAATTTCCAGTAGATAATGATAATTCTAAGTTTTTACATTTCCATGTTGTACTGAGAATTCGAACCAAGTTAAGTAGTTATTGAAATAACTTCTTAGTTGTTTCTATAAGCTTATACAAGCTTATAATAGCTTGTTGTAAGTTTATATGAGTTTAAACCTGTTCTAATTCAAGAAATGAAGAAAAGTCAATGAAAGTCAACATAAGCTCTCAATAAGCTCTTCTGAAGAGAAAAGCTATTTAGGAAGGCTTTTTCTGGGTTTTCTAGCTTGTGTGAACAAACTAGGAGTGTTCTTGGTCCTTTTTTCATTGTTCCATAAGCTTTTTCAGTTGTAAGCTTTTTTATCAATTTTAGCTTAAATTCTATTTTCACTGTACTAGTGCTTATCTTTAGCTTATTGTGTTGTTTTACTGCTTATTAATAGTTTCTAATCATATTTGATCTGTTTTATCAGTAGTTAAATAGTCTTTCTTTCATTTTGCTTAAAAAACTATAAAAAGCCAAAAATAGCTTATTTAGAGTAGAGCTTATCTCTGTGCTTAATTGTGTTAGAGATTTGCTTTTTAGTGATAATTATAACTAGTTGTTAAGTTTGTTTTCAAAAACCTAGCTTCAAATAGCCTGTGCTAGTCAAAAACCAACACAGACCCTTTAAAAGGGGTGTTTGGCTGTTGTAGTCAAATGGGTCAAAATGGGTTGTTCCTGTTCATTGACCATTTGCTAAACTTGGACCTAGCTTAAATAAGTCATAATAAGCTGTTCTTAAGTTATTCTAAGTCCATTTGGTTGGATTTATAGATTTGAGCCCTCTGTGTAATTTTTAGAACCTCAAAAGTCCAAATAAGCCATTAAAAGCTATAAGCTCATTTGTGCCTTAATTTTGGTATTTCTGTGGTCATCTAAGTCTTATTAGTGCATATCAAAAGTTGGTTTAAGATCCTTTGGCTTGTGCACCTCTGCACACCAACTCTGCATACTCAGTATACACTGAGTAGTCTGAGCAGACATAGCCCTTTTTCTCAGCTCATTTGTGGCTTATCTAGATAAGCTGAGGCTTTGATTTTTGGTTTATAAGTAGTTCACCTAGCTAGCTTTTAGTTTCTGTGCTTGGATTCCATTTCCTAGCTTATCAGATAGCTTAAAAATAGGCCTGCAATTTTCCCCATTTCACTGATTCTGCTGATTCAGTTTTTGATTTTCCTAGGCCACCTGTTCTAGTGCTTAATTGAAGATCAATTGGCTTATTAGATTTAGGGCTTTTTGATTTTTAGAGTAGCCAGTAGTACTAGCAAGTTTTTGCCCCCTTAATATTCCACTTATCTGCTTATTTGAATTGCTTAATTTGCTCTGCTAATTGGCTATTTTCCTGAGTTTTCTGCCCTAGTTTTGCAACTGCTCAAGTGCTTATCTTGCTTATTCCTTGTGCTTATTTGTGTTTTTAAGTTGTTTTGTGCTTATATAAGTTGTTTAAACTAGTCCTGAGCTTTTGGTAAATTTTTGAGCTTATTAGCTTATTTTTGGGCTTATTCCCAAACTGCTTATCTGCCCATCTGCTTATTAGGGTTTAGTAGACTTTTGATTTTAATTTTCCTAGATTAAGAATATTAATTTAGACTTATCCTGAATTTTTTAGATTTTTCCTAAGTCATTTTATATTTTTAATCATTTTAATTAGTTTATAATAGTATTTAAATCATAATAAATAGAATAATAATCAGAAAAATATAATTTTAATTTTCAAAATTTTATTTTATTAAGTAGATTCTAGGAAAAATATAATCATATCTGTAGACCTTAATAAAAATAAAATATAAAATAAGTGATAGTTTCTATTTAATAGATTTTATCTTTTTAAATTTTTAATTAAGCACTTTTCATTTTTATAATTTTCTTAGCTTCTTTTCACTTCATAATATTTATAGAAAAAGTTTTAGATTTTTCTTTGTTCATTTAGTATTTATTATAAATTAAAATAGTTTAAAAAGTAATTAAAAAATAAATAATTAATAATAATTAGATAAAAAGTGTAAAAAAATATAATTTTAGTTTTAAAATAAGTTTTAAGTAATATTATACTTGTAGGATTAGTTTTCTAATATTTCAGTTTTTATCCCATTTTAGATTTCCCGTTACGCGTTTTTAGTTTATTAATTCGCGTTTAATTTTCTTTTGTATATTTGTTTCTCATTTGTTAATTAGATATAAAAAAGCAAAATCCAAAATATCTAATCATCAGTCACTCTAATCCAGAACTTAAACAATTTGCCCATTCGCACCTCGTTGGGAAACGATCCGGGTAATCACTTACCTGGTTTCACACTACACACACAAACGTGAGTCTTTGCAAGTATCCTTTTTCACAAAGGGGTGATTTGCATTTATTCACGCGTATCCGTCATTGCATAATATTTATATATACGTTTTAGCACGGATCAAGTGTTATCTCTATGTAAATGCAAAGATTACTCAAAAGCCTCTCCATCTTTGTCATCCCACGTTTCACAGCCGAGTGTGGATACAAACTCTGGTGGTACAGTTCTAGCGCCACAACAATCCCTTTCTTAGTAAACGTGGTAATAAGCGACACCGTAGCATGCACATTAGAACTCTTGATGCATGATTTCTGACCAGGTTTTAATATAAAGTCTCGTCTACCTATGGTCTACCTAATGCACTAACGGGCAGTGTACCCGGTCATGTGTAGTGTAGTATTCGGTAAAGCCGAGGTCGTCCCAAGAGCTATGCGTGTGGATCTAATCTAAGTTCTAAGTGTCATAGATTTTAAAGGTGGTTTTATGATTTGTTTTATTAAACTAAGAAATGAAATAAAAATACGAAAGCAAATAAAGTGAAATAGATATTCAGTAGGGAGAAACGTGCTAGCCTAATTACTAATCTTGTTATGCCATGATTAAGTTTTCTAATTAATGTTTTCTATCGCTTCATATAGGGGTTTAAGTCGCTAGACTCCTAGGGTCAATTCATCTAGGCTATTTTCCATAACGTCCTATTTCGTAACGAAATGATTACAAGAGTTCGTAGGTTTACCCTACGGAAGAGTCATTAAGTACCGCTATGATCTAATATTTATTCCACAAAACCCGGCCTGTCGGAACTTAGGTTCCCCCTAGCTTCTTAAGCACTTCCTTTTGATAGGTGATCGTTTGGTCCATTCTCACGCAAGATAGTGATAGTCCTATGGTCAATTCTTACCACTACTCGCAACCTATTCTGCTAGGGTCCTATGGTCAATTCTCTTAGTTCTTAGATACTACCAAACCTCCATGCTACCGAAACAAGGGTGTCCGCGAATAAACAAAGAAAGCATACATATAAAGCTAATATGAAAACGAGAAAGCTACATCAAGGCAATAACAATTTCATAATTAGGCTAACACCAAAGGTGTTTAGCCACTCATATTAATAAATGCAGGAAATTCAATGTTTAACATACTAATGAACGACATCGAATTAAATACACAAATGTAATATGAAATACTAAAACTTATGTATAGATTGGCGTGAATTCTCCCTTGGAAATGACTTGTATGCTGCTGAATATCGTCCTCCTTGAAGTCCCAAAACGTTCTCTGGTTCTTGAGTGGTTAAAAGATATGTAAAAATGCTGAATTAGGCCTTGTATTTATAGCCTCGACTATGTTACGGTGTAACCACTAGGGTTAGTTACGCCGTAACCTTTGAATCTATGACGATCTTATCCTCAGTGATTGATATCCATGTCAAACGGGTCACAAGCTAAACCTCTCACGAAGAAAAGTCAACTCGCGACGATTTAACGCGACAATCGATTTAATAACCGGATAAGTGAATACCCGAGTCGAGGTCCCAACGAGGCGTGAAATTGAGAATATCGTTTGAGGTTCGGAATTAAAATGCTTGAAATAACGAGGGTTTCTTGTGTTACTAAAATCTACTAAAACGAAAAACAAATAACGTAAAACGGAAACTACGAACGAGTAAAAACGTCAAATCTATTAAAAACTAACCCTACGGATATCAAAATAATTTTCCTAAGTTCTAAATGGCAAAATAAAAATTTGAAAAAAAGAAATATATTTTTTTTGACATTTTAATAATTTTTTATAAATTAAAAAATATTTAAAAGAAAATAATTGATTAAAAATACTAAACGAAAAAAGAAAATTCTGAAATTTTTTTCTAAAATACTTTATATTAAACTTGAGCTATGAAAAATATAAAAAGTGTCCCAGCTTATTTCAATAAGCTGGGAAAAAGCAAACAAGGTCTGATTAGCTAAAAAGGTAAAAGGAATAAAAATGGTTTTAAATTAAATAATGTAAGTTTTAACTAACAAAAGCCAAGAGTGCAGTGGTAAGGTTGTTGGTGTTGTGAGTGAAGAGGCCTGGGTTCGAGTCCCAGGTCTGTCACTTTTTGTTTTAATTTTTCTTTGACTTTTTTCTTATAAAACTTAACTGACAAGTGATCAAGCAAATTTTTAAACTGATTTTTTTTTTTTTTTTTTTTTTTTTTTTTTTTTTTAAATCTCACAACAAGCTCAGAAACAGCTTATTACTGAGATCATTTGGGAAGATAAAAAGAACAAGTTCAAAAATGCAAGTAAACTAAATAAGCTACCAATAAGCTACTAAACATAAATATAAGCTATAATCAAGCTGAAAACAAGAATCCAATTCATAAAGAACAGAAATAAACATTAAACAAGCATCAAATAAGCCAAAAGGTTCTTTTGGTCTGCTGATGTAACCAAAGAGCAGGGGCCAAGAGGGTGTTTTTAAGGCCACAAATAAGCTATAGAATAAGCTCTACATATCAAAGCAAGCTGAAACAGATCTAGATTATACTATAAGCTACTCAAAAATCCAAAACTCAAATGCTAAAAAGCTACAGATAAGCAGATAATCAGCTGAGAATTAGGGTGTTTGGGACAGCTTAGTGTGCAGGCCTGCAAATATCTTGTGCAGACTGCAACTTAAGGGGCTATGCAGACTTGAACTAGATTAATTCCATACTGAGTGAGACCCTAGCAGCTCTTGAAAGTCATAAGTGGTGCACTAAATCTTACCTAAAAGACACCACAAAAAGAGATTTGAAAGGCTTAAGCTGATTTATATCTTATCTCCATAGTTTCAATACTAAAACTTCACAATATCAATTTAAAACCTAATGATCTTTATAAACAGCTAAGATACTTCTAAAAGCAACTCAAATAAGTAACCTACATCAAGATCAAACTAAAGGAGAGTGCACATCAACAGTAGCTAATCATCCACTAACATATTGAAGACCAAAATAAGCATAAATAAATATAAAATAAGCAATAAGCTGAGAACAAGATTAACACTTAAACTGATATTAACATTAAAACAGAATTTAAATTACAATAATAAAATTACAAGTACCTTAAGAAAACTAGCTAAAATAAACCTGATACAACTACACTACTACTCCTATATTTATACTAAAAAAAAATACAAAACCCTAGTCGAATGTGTTTGTTGTGTGAGTGTGTTCCTCCACTGCTCTTGTGCTTCTTTTATGGCCCTTGGATCATTTCTTGTTCCCTACAACTTTAACCCTCGGCCGTTGATTTTTCTTTAGCACTCGGATTGATGAGGTGGAGAGGGGGGACCAAAGACAAGTCCATGTGAATATTTGGCTGGTAGTGGTGAGGATGAGAGTGACGGGCTGGATTAGCAGAGGGATTAGAGAGGGAAAGTGGGATTGAAGATGATTGAATAGTTAATTCAATTTAGGGATTTTGACTTGAGGGAAAAGGGGGTTTGACTAATTCTTTTGAACCGTGTATTAGTTTAGCTAAGTGGGTTTGGGTTTGATGTGGATTGGGCCGTGGGTGGTAGTGGGTTGGATAAAAAATGGATGGGTTGGTTTTATTATTTAGGATCCGGGTAAGATTAATGTAGAGAGTTTTAGAGTTAAATAAAAGAGATCAAAGGTGTAATTATAGAAAGTCCAGGGACTAAATCTGCCAATGTTGAAAAGTTCTTCTAGGGTCCAATTTTTCCAAGTAATAATAATTCAAGGGCCGTTTGGAATTTTCTTGAGCTCGAATAAAAATCCAAATGAAAATCGTCTTTCCCGACTTCGGTTTTCGGCTCTTTTCCAAATCAAGCTCGGTTTTGTCCGTATTTGCCCCGTTTTCAATCTTTTTGTACCTGAAACACAAAAAACACAATCCAAGGATATTTGTAACATTATATGGTCCATTTGGGTGTTTTTGGTCGTTTTTGTGGGGTTTTTTGGGTATAAAATGATGAGTAAAAGGCCACTCATCAGTGATGATATTACGGCGTAACCTAAAGATAGGTTACGATCGTAGAACTCTCGTTAACTAGTTTACGCCGTAACCATGGAAATGGTTACGTCGTAACTTCTTGAACCAAAAAATTCTTCTAAGTCTTGGAAATATATACACGGCGTAACCTATGTATGAGTTGTGTCGTAACCTTGATCAACATTGATTTTCGTCTTCTAGTGTAAATCCTTGTTACGGCGTAAGTAGAGTAGGGATTTACGCCGTAACTCTTGTCTGGTCAGCATACTCTTGTTTATTTGCATTAATTACTTTCCAAATCCGCATCTCTTTGTTCCTATGCTCATTATTTACATGAAAACGAAATATAAACGCATAAGAGTATATATTCAAGTAAAATGATACAAATGATGAGCATATTAGGGGGGAATTGACACTAAAATATTAGGACTATTTGATGTTATCAACTCTTCTCTTGGCTCTACAGAACAGTCGTGTTCTTTCTTGTTTGTATACTCTTTCGCCTCATCTGTTACCTTCAAATCCTTTGTCTACAAGATTTCGCTCAGGTTTTCCAAGTTAACTCTGATGTTGAGTCTGTGTTGAGGGAACATTTGAGGATCAGAAGGCATCTGAAAATTATAAGTCATCGTTATCGTGCTTTTATTTTGTTTGAACTGATATTTTTTACATTTAGTCAGCTTGCTTCACTTCTTAGCACTACTCGCAGTAATGCAGACCTCAACATCTTCAAATCTGGTGAACTTGCGGTGAGTGTTAATAGTTATGGATTATTGATTGAAGTTGTAGAAGTGGCATACTAGGCGGGTTGGGTAACGAGTCAAAATGCGTAAGAGGGTGTCTGTGATTGCTTAGATTGAGCGTTTGGATTTTACTTCTTACTCCCTCCGTCTCATATTAAGTGTCCACTTTCAAAATGCACAAAGTTTTAGGAAATTCCACTAACTACATTCTCCACCAATCAAATATCATTATTACCCACTAAAGTCTCATCTTATTGGTTGGAATATAATATGGACACTTAATTTGCGACATCCCAAGATTTAATTGTGGACACTTAATATGGAACGGAGGGAGTATCTGTTTATTATAGAGCAAATAAGCACTCAAAAATAAGAAGGCACCTAATTATTTTTAAGCAGATAAGCAGTTTGAGATAAGAAATCCCAAACACTCCCTAATTCATGTTACGGATTAGCTTGACGTGAACCACTTTTTGCCAAAAAATATAGGATTTCATATGAATAATCAGTTTGTCAAATGTTATAACAGAATTTATATTGCTTCAGTGATAATATAATCTCTTTGATTAAAAATATTTAGTGGTTCTCTTTTGTCCCATGTAAATCGGTTTCTTCTTAGCTTATTTTCTTAATTTTAGCAGTTTTGACTTGGGTCAACCCGTTATGACATTCTTGTTTAGGTGAGGACTGTAGTCCATAAAAGCTTCAAGGAAACATTAGATGTATACGATTTTCTAATCTCACCCTCGGCTCCATCTGCAACATATAAAATTGGTAATTTAGTACTATAAGTCCTAAGCCTATAATCATTGCTTCTTGATGTCACATTAGTAATCTTATAACCTTTTCTTGTTTAAAATTTTCAAAACTGGATATTTACAGGTGAAAAGAAAAATGATCCACTGGCGATGTATGCTGGGGATATCATCCTTCTCATCTTCTTTCTTAACTTCCATCATTTGTTCCTATCAACAACATGACTCTAAATAAGTATATATGATTTACAGGTGAATGTCAACCTAGCCGGATTACCAGCATTGGTTTTGCCATGTGGGTTTGTCGAGTATGAAAATTCAAGCACCGTGTTAATACAAATATCGCCTAAAAACGTTATTTATATTTTACGATCTTTGCTATATTTTGTTAACGACAATTATAAACTTTATTTTAGCAAAACATAAATATAGTTAAGTCTTTCACATATATAGTCACAAGTCTTTCATAAACACAAAGTTAAAACATCACCTAACTAGTATATACATTTTACAAGTTCACTTTCATATACATTTTAATCTAAAATGGAAATGTATTTTTACATCATGGCATGCATCATCTTTGAGATCTTTGGAAGATATGATGAATATCTTGTTTTGATTGTTACTCAAAGAATCATAGAAAGATATGGAAATCTTGAAGGATACTTGAAGATATCTTGGAAAGATTTTTGGTAGATTGTCTGACAGGTCCCGCGAAACCAAACGACAACACGGACGGAACCATGTTTTTGGTACCGCCCCATCCGTGGTTTACTGAGGCATTGTACCTATAAATAGCAAGCCACACATTGAGTTTTGCTCATCAATTACAAGCATAAACAACAACATATATTCTTTCATTCATATCTAACTCATTCATATTTCATTTTAGTGAACTTCTTCGTAGCAAGAAGATCAAAGCATTACAAGCTTCAACAAAACGTTGCAACGCTTGTTAGTTTGTCACTGTGTGAATTGTTGTTGTTCATACATCATTGTTTGTACCAAACAATCATAAATCCTCTGTAGTGATCGGTTAGTATTTTAGTCCTCAAAATACATAGTGTGACGGGAGTGGTTGCACCCTTGTAAAAGAACTCGGCATCTAGCTTTGTGTCAGAAATATTGTAAGCGACGTGTAAAGGTTTTCTCCACCGGATAAAGGAGCTTGTTGACTAGCGAAGAAAACTCTCGAGTTGGATACTCGGGGAGTGGAGTATGGCAAGGAAAAAGAGTCATTGTAGACCGAACCACTATAAACACTCGTGTTGTGGTTTGATCGTTTCTCTCTTGCACTATACTTATTTGTTATTTTGTTTGCATACATTAAGTCATTTCATACAATCATAACAAAGAAAAAGAAATTAAAAACGGTTAAACTATTCAACCCCCTTCTAGTTTTTCATAATTGGCATCAAGAGCTACGTTACTCAAGATTTTTAAAATTTATTGTATTTTAAAACTTGAACCGATCCATGGATTTTGAAAACTTTAAAGAAGGGCAATCTATGCAAAGACCACCACTTTTTAAACCAAATGGATTTATTTATTGGAAAGGCCGTTTTGAAACATGTGTGAAATCAAAAGATATAGATCTATGGTATATAATTATAGAAGGTGATCATAAATCTATTATAAAAGATATTGCAAGTGGTCGGGATGAGGATACTTCACTTACTCGTCATAGTGATGAGCAAAAGAAGTTAATTGCAAAAAATAATGAAGCAAAAATGATGCTTTACAATGCTCTAACTAAAAAAGAATTTGAAAGAGTCTTTATGTACGAAACCGCTAAAGAAATTTGGCAATCTTTAATAATCACTTATCAAGGAAATTCACAAGTCAAGAATAACAAAATTGATCTTCTTGTTCAACAATATGAACAATTTAGTATTCCTGAAGATGAAGTCATTGATAGTGCATTTGCTCGCTTTAATACTATTATTACTTCTCTCAAAGCACTTGATGAATCCTTTTGTAGTAAGAACTTTGTCAGAAAATTTCTTAGAGCTCTTCATCCAAAATGAAGAGCAAAAGTAACGGCTATTGAAGAATCTAAAGATCTCTCAAAGCTAGCACTTGACGAGCTAATTGGAAACCTCAAAGTTCATGAAATGGTAATGGTGAATGACTCAGAGATCGTTAAAGGCAAAAAGGAAAAGATCAAGTCCATTGCCTTAAAAGTAAGAACGGAGACAAGTGATGATGAAGAATCTAGCTCGGGAAGTGAAGATGAGGAATATGCCATGGCCGTAACAGATTTCAAAAAGTTCTTTCGAAGACGAGGAAAGTTTGTAAGACAACCTAGAGATGACAAGAAACCCTTTCGAAAAGATCGTGATGATAAGAAAGAGAAGGTTGAAAGAAAATGCTTTAGAAGTGGTGACACAAGCCATCTCATAGGAGATTGTGCAAAGCCACTTAAAAACAAAACTCAAAGAGCTTTTGTGAGTGGTGCTTGGAGTGAAAGTGAAGATGATGACGATGAGCCAAAGAATGAAGAAATTGCTCTCATGGCTCAAGACTCAAACGAGGTACACTCTGACTCATCTTATTCCTCTATTGATGATGACACCTTACAAAAGGAATATAACAAACTGTGTGAACTTAGCTTAAAAATCATAAACAAAAACAAATTTATGAAAACCAAAAAGGAATTCTTAGAAAATGAAGTTTATGAATTAAAAGAAAAAGCAAAACGTTTAGAAAAGAGTAAAGCTATTGACAAGGTATGTACATCATATCAAGAGCTTATACTTGAATTAGAGAAACTTAAAATCACACAGGAAGCAATTATCAAACAAAACTCTAAGTTCAAAAAGTTTGATAAAAATATTTGTTGTGTAGATGAAATAATGAGAATCCAAAAATTACCACACGATAAAATTGGACTAGGTTTTATGAAATTAGAAGATTTAAGTAGTCTAAAGAAACAAGCCGAAAAAGTACAAGAAACTTTTCCAACTGCCTCAGGGACCCACGGATCAGACGGAACCAAAAATTTGGTTCCGCCTGTGGAACAGTTTGGTTCCGTGGGTACCTCAGTAGAACAGAAAGTTCGTACAACGGCTCGTACTGAGTTTGTTAAAGTCATAAAGAAACCTAACACTACCACAAATGAAACTAAACAAAAACCAGCTATTACAATAGGATTAGGACTTTCTAAAAATGAGTATAGATCCAAAATCACTCAACAGAGGCCTAAAACACCTATTCCCAAACGCCCATTTCCAAAGAGCAACTACAACACACAACCCAACTACCAACAAAATGGTCGAAATCAAAACTTCCCAAGGCATTATCAAACTCTTAACTGCATGCCATGGAACTCATATCCACCATTCCCATACATGAATCAAGTTAATGGGATGTTTAACCAAAATGGACCCATGAGATATTGGGGACCAAATGCTTGAGTTTTTCTATAACTTAGGTATGCTTGAAAGTCGGATTGGAACCAGAAGAGTGGATAAAAGATAGCTGTTGTTCAAGGCATATGACGGGAAACAAGAGCCTCTTCTCAACCTACCAAGAATATGACGGAGGTAATGTTACTTTTGGTAGCAAGTTGAAAAGCAAAATTATCGGAAAAGGTATTATCTCTCATGACTCTCTCTCTATTGATAATGTTGCTCATGTTGATAATCTAGGATTCAACCTTCTTAGTATTAGTCAACTATGCCGTAAAAAGTATAACATCCTATTTAGTGAAAACGAGAGTAAAATACTAAAAGATGGAATAACCGTCGCAAAAGGAGTTTTGAAAAACAACGTATACGTCATGAAAATTGATAAAACTTCTAGAGATAAACTTTGCTTAACTTCGTTAGATAATTCCTCAAATCTTTGGCATAGATGCTTAGGCCACGCCAATATGAGACTCATTCAATCTCTATCCTCAAAAGACCTCGTTAGGAACTTACCCAAGTTGAAATATGACCAACACTTTTGTGATACTTGCAAAATTGGAAAACAAGTTCATAGTAGCCATAAGGCTAAAAATATGGTGTCTACATCTAGGTGTCTAGAACTTTTCCATATGGATTTATTTGGTCCATCCGCTATACAAAGTTATGGAGGCAACTTCTACACTTTGGTCATAGTAGATGATTATTCAAGATACACTTGGACAAAGTTTTTGAAAAGTAAAAGCGAAGCTTTTGATCAATTTGAAATTCTTAGTAAGAAAATTCAAAACCAACTAGATAGTCGTATTGTGTCAATAAGAACGGATCATGGTCGTGAATTTGATAATGAAACACAATTTGGAAACTTTTGTGATGCCAACGACATAACACATAATTTTTCGACTCCTCGTACTTCTCAGTCAAATGGTGTTGTAGAACGTAAAAACCGGACTCTTCAAGAGATGAGTAGAACAATGCTTAATGAACAAAACATACCACAAAAGTTTTGGTGTAACGCCGTTGACACTTCAACCTACATTTTAAATAGAGTATTAATTAGACAATTTTTAAACAAAACATCATACGAAATATATAAAGGTAAAAATCCTACGCTAGAATACTTTAAAGTGTTTGGAAGTAAATGTTTTATTTTAAACACTAAGGATTATCTCACCAAATTTGACCCAAAGTCTTATGAAGGTGTATTCCTTAGATATTCTCAAAATAGCAAAGCTTATATTGTTTTAAACAAAGAAACCTTAAGAGTCGAGGAATCGTTAAACGTAACATTTGATGAAATTCCACCTCCCTCTAAGACATCACCTTTGGTAGATAATGACTTAGTTGAAAGTCAACTTGTCGAAAGCGAAGAGAATATAAATAATGACAAGGAAGATGAACTATTAAACAAAGAAATTGTCAATATCAAAGAACCTAAAGGTCATCCATTAGATAGTGTTATAGGAAAAATAAATGAAAGAACCTTAAGATCACAAGTCCAAAATCAAAGCAACTTCTTTTGTTTTGTGTCAATCTTGGGTCATTGCTATGCAAGAAGAGTTAAATCAATTTGTTAGAAATGATGTTTGGACATTAGTTCCTCAACCAAAAAGTCAAACGATAATTGGAACAAAATGGGTCTTTCGAAATAAAATGGATGAACATGGTGTAGTGTCTAGAAACAAAGCTAGGCTAGTAGCACAAGGTTATAATCAACAAGAAGGCATTGACTACGATGAAACTTTTGCTCCGGTTGCTAGGCTCGAGTCTATTAGAATTTTACTTGCATATGCATGTGCACATGATTTCAAACTTTTTCAAATGGATGTCAAAAGTGCATTTTTAAATGGCTTTATAAATGAAGAAGTGTATGTCGCTCAACCTCCGGGCTTCACCGATTTTGAAAAACCAAATCATGTTTACAAACTTAAAAAGGCTTTATACGGACTTAAGCAAGCACCAAAAGCATGGTATGATCGACTTAAAACATTCTTAGTTGACCATAAGTACACCATGGGTTTAGTAGATAACACTCTCTTCACCAAGAAAAAGGATTCACATATTATCATTGTCCAAATATATGTGGATGACATCATATTCGGATCAACTTGTCAAGAGTTATGTGATGATTTCTCAAAAATCATGCATGACGAGTTTGAGATGAGTATGATGGGAGAACTAAACTTTTTCTTAGGTCTTCAAATAAAACAATTAGAAGATGGGATATTCTTTAACCAATCTAAACACATAAAAGACATGCTTAAGAAACTTGGTCTTGAAGATTCTAAAGCTATTAAAACGCCTATGTCCTCGGAAACCAAACTCACCAAGCATTAAGAAGGTGAATCCGTAGATAACACTAAATATAGAGGAATGATTGGTAGTCTACTCTATCTTACAGCTAGTAGACCCGACATTATGTTTAATGTTTGTCTATGTGCTCGCTTTCAAGAAAACCCAAAAACATCACATCTTGAAGCCGCAAAATGAATTTTTAGATATATAAAAGGTACTACACATCTAGGATTATGGTATCCCAAAGGAACGGGAGTAGAAACCATAGTGTATGCTGACTCAGACCATGCCGGTAACTATGTTGATAGAAAAAGTAAAAGTGGTATTTGTACTTTTGTTGGATATTGTCTTACCTCATGGTTCTCTAAGAAACAAATGGCTCTCGCTATTTCAACAACCGAAGCCGAATATGTATCGGCCGGAAAAGCATGTCAACAAGCTCTTTTGATGAAGCAAGCTCTTTTCAACTACGGAATTCAACTTAACGACATCTCTATTCTTTGCGACAACAAAGGAGCTATCGATCTTAGTAAAAATCCAGTTCAACATGCTCGAACTAAACACATCGAAATTCGTCATCATTTCCTTCGCGACAATGTTCAAAAAGGAAACATCTCTATCGAGAAAGTATTCTCAAAAGATAACATTGCCGATATTCTAACTAAACCTCTTAAACGTGAGCCATTCAATCTTCTTAGACTTTGACTAGGACTAATGGAATCTAATTTGTAGTTTTGAACATTAGCTTAAACCTTAGTTTGCTCAAAATGACAAGATTGACTAAAACATGTTCTGTCCCCACGGAACCAAACGACATAAGGGACGGAACCCTCGATTTGGTTTCGTCCCATCCATGGTTCCATGGGTCAGAATAATTCAAGTATTAAACAAATACCCCTCTTTCACATAACCATAACACACAAACGACCCAAACTCATCCCATAACATACCACACTCAAAATAAAGGCCTTTCCTTCAACTAATCTGAGCCCTAATCAACATTGTAAGTTTCCTTACTACTTTTCTTCTCTCAATTCTGAGTCTAGGACTTCAAATTTATGCACAAAACCAAAACTTGGGGATTATGCATTTTCTTATGTAGATCATGAAGTATATTTGTAAATTACATAACTAATCATGTTTCCCTCAGTTAAGAATTGCATTATCACGATTTGCTAAAAACCTCATGTCAAATTTTTGTAAAAAATCTTCTCAGAATTAGGACAAATAATTTTTTGTTAGACCCGTTTCCTGGATACAAATAGGCCCCACCCTAGATGGAATTGACTATGGCTCGTCGCGATTGGTTAGTCAAGGAAAGTTATGTTGTAGTCAAACCCGGTAGTCAACCTTGTAGTCAACTAACGTACTAGATAGTTAAGGAAAGTATTATGTGGCTCAAATAGAAAGGAAATAGACTTCAAGGGCTTGACTTGTAATATGCTAAAAGTGTTATAAGTTATATGTGGCCAAAGTAAAAGAAAAGAGACTAGAGGGACCAATCTTTCCCAAGGGCCAAACTTGGGTCTAGCTAGATATATCCAGGAAATTCTAGAGTTTTTCCCACATTATTGAAAGGGGTGTTGAGGTCCGGTTATGGAGAAGGAAAAAGGAGGGAACAAGATGGGTTGATGATGAATTCATGAAGGGTTTTGATACCCTAATCCAAGGGTTAAGTTCTAGCAATTATCAATCACAAGTATGTAGTCCTTATCTTGATCTTATGAAGTAATAGTTAAGTGGGAAGTAGGATTTCATTATATGATCAAGATATGATCATATGATGATGTAGAAAGGAAGATGAGTAAGTTATGGTGGGTTATATAAACCCTTGTTGAAAGTATTGAGTTATATGTATTATTAGGTTTGTTGATGATGGTGAAGGATGATGATGATGATGATGACTAGTGAGGATGATGATGATGGTGGTGAAATCATGAATGGTTGATTAGCTTGGATATGAGGTAAGTAACTCTTACTAAAACATGTGTTATATGTGTATTTATCATATATGTATTATGGTTGTATAAGAGTATGAGATTTTGGATTTAGAATGGTTGTAAGTTAAGGATGGATGGCTAGTGATTTCGACTAAGAGTATGTTAGCTTGTTGGATTTGGACTAATTAAGGTATGTAGTTGATTATGGTTATGATGATTAGATGTAGTTATGTAATGAAGTTATATGTGATATGAATTGAATGATGTAGCTTGGAAGCCTTAAAGTGATTATGATGTTTATGTGGAAATATGTGTATGAGATATGTTTTATGTCGGGTTACTTACTAAGGTAGTATGCGTTTAGGAGCTTAGGTAGAATACCGAGCTCAAGTATAAAGTTTGTACCCCCGTTGGTCTTTTATTGATTTGTAAAGTAAAGTCAAGTGTCAAAATGTATGTTAATGGAGTCCTAATGATTTGGTGGTCTAACGATGTGTCAAAGTGTGTTTTAAGTGTTATTAGTAAAAGTTAAAGGGGCGTTTGGATTAAGTGTGTTTTTACCCATTTTGGGTTGTAAACGGGTCAAGTGTATATGGAACATATTTAGTATGTTTAAGAAATGATGTTGGTTAAGTTTGGTGGGAAAATGAAGTGGTATAAGTGGTTTGTAGTGTAAATGGGTCAAATGGGTTTTAATGCATAACCCGTCAATTTTGAAAGTACTATTCCGAGTGGTCAAACGGTAAATGTTTTTGTATGAAAATGAGCCCAATAGTATACTAAACAAATCTAGAAAGTTTGGTTAATTATCGAATTCGAGAAGTCGGACTTTCAAGACGGGATTTTGAAACGCTGTCGGGTGGACAGAAATATCCATCCGATCGGATGGATGCCATTTGGAAGTTTTTCGGCAAATTTTGAAAACTCATATCCTTTGAACCGTAAGTCATTACGGGTCGCACCACCCGTCGTTTTGAAGGTAATTGAGTCTAGTTTCATTTAAAAATAGTCTCAAGTCCTGAAGATTTATAGATTTTTGTCTGTAGTCAAAAGAGTAACAGGAGGTACATTAAAGTTGATTCATTTTCACGCAAAAAGTTTGAAATTTTGGTCTAAATAGTCACGGGGTGTAACAACTTGGTATCAGCGCTTCGGTTTAAGTGAATTAGGTTTTCTTTAGATTGCCTAGACTTAAACCACTCGTAGACGCGTTGAACTTAAGTTTAAGTAATGCAGGGAAATAGATGCCTTAGTGGTATAACGTGAAAGTGCTTATAGTAATAATGAGATTAGGCTATAGCTAATAAGTAATGTGAATATTGTGATGTGAATGTAGTGAAATATAGAAGTAAAGTGTTAGAAACGGGTTATGGATTGATTAGATTACGAGATGGAATACATGATATGTATTTGTATGCTATGTAAGTGAATGATAGTTCTTGTATAATATAGACTAAAGATTTAGTTATGTGAATGTGTATTATAGAAGTAATAGAAAGATGTGTATAGAAGTGATAAGTGGTATGTTTGTTATAGAAAGGCGGAATTAGAATGTCGTTATAGTAAGAAATTATAGGTGGAAATGAGATAATATATGAGGATGTGTACGTGGCGAGGATTTAGATGCTTAAGTAAAGCGAATTATTGAAATGTGTAATTGCTAGATATTAAAGAAATGTATGAGTAATGAATGATAAATGAAATAGATATTGCATCGATTGGAATAGTGATGTAGCAAGTACCTCAAAGATAATAGAGAAATGGTATAACTTAGGCATTTTAATGGTTTTAAATTATAAATTAACTATAGACTAATGAAACGTAAGTGATTAATAATGTCTATATATATATGAGATTAAGTATGAATAAATGTATTTGATGTTTATGTTTTAAGTGCGATTTTTATCATGAGCAAGGTGATTTAAGAATACATATTATAACGTGCTAAAAAAAAGAAGAGTAATGCAAGGGAATACAAATTAGATGAGTCAATGGGATTAAAGTAGGTAAACATTAAAATAACGTATATATGTAAAGGAAAATAAGAAGTCAATTTGGGGTTGACAATATAACGATAAATGTAGTGTGACAACTCAAGGGGAAAATGTGATATATGTATATTCAAGTGTACTAAAGTATGATAAAGATGAGTATTACTAAGATAGTGTTAAAGTAATGAAAAGTGATAGGTGAGTAATTAAAATGTGCATGGAAAGGAGAAAAGAAAACGGAAAAGTGTTAGTCTAAGAAATACTTGAATAATGAAATATTAACTAACATGAAAATTGTAAATTAGACGTGATGGATTGGTGGTGACAAGTAGTAAATGGTTTGACGTATGTAAGAAATAAGCTATGTTGGATGAAAGGTGTTTAAATAATAATGTGAATAATAGGTTCATGAAATTTAAAGGTTTTCTAAGTATATGTGTAAGTGACCGGATCTACACACACTCCTTGTGTTAGATAGATACTTTGAATGATGCTTAGTCTAGCACGCGGAATTTACTAGCTAGCACTTAGAAGATTTATTTGTTGTGTTTTGTATGAATTGAATGTAACAGTGAATGAACAATGAAAACAATAATTCAACTTCAACGATTCAATATTATTAATGAATAATACAAGTGATCTCCTATCACCAGGGTTTACAACCTTGAATCTTAACAAAAACTCGATATCTCTAATTCTTTAATCGTTTTCTTTATTCGTATCTAACCTTAAACCTAGGCAATCCTTTTATAGACCAAGGATTCCTTTACAAGATAAGTATCTTTCTAATTCTAGAAGATATTCACAAAATCTTTTCTATAATTATCTTTTACAAAAACATAAACAGTACTAACTTCTTCATATAACCGTACTAACTGTTCTTGTCTTCAAAACTCATCAGCAGTACTAACTTCCATATTCAGCCGTACTAACTACTTAAGCTTAATTCCTAACAATCCTCCCCTAAACTTATGATTTCTTCCCAAATCACTAAGTTTCTTCAAATTAAGCTTCATCTCCTATATGAGGGGGATTCTTCCAAACACCTTTCATAACTGTCTCTTACTACTGATCTTTCTTTGTTCTGCAAGGTTGAAAATCTTTGTTACCAACAAATCTGCCATTTCAGAATCTTCTTCAACCCTCAGTTTTGTATATAACATAGACACTAAAACACTTGATCTGAGTGGATAATCCTTTTCCACTAACATATAGATTTCTATGTCATCCTTAGTAGAAACTCTGTGCACTCCACATGTTTCAAACAACTTCCAAGAGACATCTTCAACTTGTGCTTGGAATCTCCACATTGATTCTCCTCTATCAGGTTCATAAATCCTTTTCAGCTGCACCCATAACTCTTTATCTTTGTCTTCAGTAGGGTCTTGAACTCTGAATCTTTCTTTTACTAAGCTCCACAACTGATTAAGATCTTCCCTATCAAAACCTTTTAGTAGATCTTCAAATAACTTATATCTCTCAGTATTACCTCCAAGTCTTATGATCTTCCATCCCATCATCCTTCCATCAGTGAAAACTTCCCAGCCAATGATAGGATATTTGACTTCTAATGGTTTGATATTTGTAGATTCTGGAACTATCACCATCATATTCTTGATTTGTTCATCAGACAATCTTTCTTCTCCAGACTTTGACTTCTTTGTAACATCAAATTCTAAAACTTCTGGTTCTCTTTTCTTTTTCTTTGTGGCATCCTTCTTGATTGAAGTATTCAGTCTTGCATATATCTCATAGAACTTCTTTTCAATCTCAGCATCTGTCTTTCCAATAAAATCACTCATCTTGAAATTTGCTTGATTCTTCAAATAATGCTTCATAAAATTGACTTGTTCTGTCTTGGTAGGCATCTTTGTCTTGTAACCATACTTTTGCCTATCTCTGATTCTCTGCATTAAGTCATTCCATGTAACATCTTTATTCTTTGACAAGATGAATTCTTTAAGTTTCTCTGACTTTTATTCTTCACTTAGATCTTCATCCCTAAGAATCATCATTGCCTGAGCCCTTACAATCAGATCAGAATCCAACAAATATTGAAGTTGCTCATTGAAAATTTCTTGATCAACATCTTCAGATCTTGTTCTTTCCATGAATTCAGCTATGTTTCTTACATCATCTGCAGCCAATTTCCTTGCAAATTCTGCATCTTGAGCTATCTGAGCTTGTTCATCAGCTAAATCCTTTTCTAGAAGTCTTCTTACTACCTCTGCATTAAAATCTATTTGAGCTTGAGTTCTTGGCTTTACTTTCTAGAGCTTTTCAGCTTCTTGTTCAGATTCTTCTGATGTCATTGGCTTCTTTCCTTTATCTGCTCTTTTTCTTTGATATTCTTCCTCAGCCGTAGTATCACCAGTTGGAACTGTCTCATGCTCTGTATCAGTAGTTGGAACTTCTTCAACAGTTGGAACTTCTTCAGCTTCTTGAGTACCAGTCAGAACTGCTTCATGTGTCTGTTCTTCTATTTCCATATCAACATTACCAGAACCCATATTAAAATTTTCTTCTTCTTCTTCATTTTGCCTCCCCTGAGAACCTGATCCATCTCCCTTTCCTTTATCTGATTTCCTCCCCTGTTTGGGAGAATCACCATCATCACCATCAAAATCATCTGAGTCATCATCATCAGAAGAATCCAAAACTACCTTTGCCTTTTTCTTCTTTAATTGCTCTTCAAGTTTCTTCACTCTAAGAGTCAATTTGGAGTAGACCTGGGCAAAATTCTTTTTGTGAGCTTTGAGTTCCTCATTGTTCTTCTTTAGCTCCTCCTACAAAGTTTCTACCTTCTCAACTAGTTTGGTACATAATTCCATCAATTCAGTATGTGAAGTACTACCCTCATCACGTCTAGCTGTGTTACCTACTAGGAGAGCTGAATCATGGGGAAAGGATCTAGGAATCACTCTAGGTGTTTCCCTTCTCCTATAGGTGATGTGAATTTGGGATGTTTGGGTCCTTTCAAGAGCTGAAGTAGATGTGTAATGGGGATCAGTTGGTGGTACTGAACCTTCACCCGCTTCAGTTTAAAGCATTTCAGGAAACAATGGAACTACTACTCCTTGAAAAAGCCTACTAGCCATAGCCATGTTTTGAAAAACTTTTGATTGAAGGCTAGGAGTAGCAAAAGTTTCTATTGGTTTTGTAAGCATGTATGTCTTTTTATTCAAAAGAGTTTGAACAAACCTTGGATACATTAAAAACTTGGTTTTGCTGTTTACATTAGATGCCATACCCTCAAAAATAAATTTTGAAAAGTTAAAAACCTTGTTTGTAGACAAACAAATGAGAGCAATAGCAATATTGCTACTGAACTGCTCCCAAGCAGTCTTTTTAGGACTTAAACGATGTAAAAGGGTATGTATCAAAAATTTCCATTGAGGTGAGAAAAATCCTTTTTGAAAAGTTAATTTGTGTTCGGATGTATCATACCCTATTTTGGTAAATTCTTGCCATATTTCAGTGTTGTGCATAGTGTTGATACCATCTGAGTCTTTTAATTTAAGATGTCTCCTAAGTATAGACTCGGTAACAACAAAAGATACACCATCCACTTCAGAATGAATTTCTAAGTCCCCATCTTCACTAGTCAAGACAGTAGCATTCTGCCAGAACTGTGTGATGTGAGAGACATAAAGAGTAGGAGAAACGGTTAGAGCATACCTTATGTAAGAGTGGTTTAGAAAGTCCACAATCTCATAAAATTTTAGTCCATCTCCTTCCTCTATTTTCTCTAGAAATGCAACCTGATTGTGACGCTTAACAAATTCCAAATTAGCCATTTTTATTGATGAAGAGTGAAAGATTATAGCAATAAAATGATCGTTTAGAGTGGAATTAATGTTTTATGGAGCCAATTGGGTTTTTATAGATACTGTTAGGGTTTTGAGAATTTTACGAATGAGATAAATTATCTTGGGAAATATATTAAATCAAATTATGGTAAAAAGATATTTATCTCAAGAAAAATACCTATAAGTATGCTTCAGAATAACGGTTTTACCCTAACGACTAGAAATTAATTACTGACAGATTTTTACAATGGCTAGTTGAGCCGTACAAACTTTTAACTAACAGTACAAACTACTGATAAAAATTTGTTGAGCCGTATGAACTTATTGAAAGGATTTAAAATACCATGGCTAAAATATAGTTTTTAGCAAACTATCAGCTATCAACGGATTTGATTAGTCTTTACCAATAGCCGTTTGCTTTGGACTAGCCAACTCTTCACAGTTAGATATGGTGAGTTGATAACCATATAATTTTTGGTAAATTGTCAACCATTAACGGATTTGAAAAGTCTTTACCAGAAACCGTTTGCCCTGGACTAGTTGGTTCTTATGTGGATTAGACATGGTGAACCAATTACCATTTGTTGTATGCATAGATAACACACTCAGCTTCAAATCACCATTTAGTCCAAAACATATTAACTCCTTGGTGATTTTCATCCAAAACTTGCAAGTGTTAGTCCAAAAACAAAGAAACAAGATACAAGCATATGACTAACATTGCACATAACAAGAAAAACTAATTTTCTTGTGGTACCCAAGCCAAAACAGACTTAGGCTTTCCTCTAGCATCAACATAATTCATTCTTTCCAACACAATCTTAGCACCATTGGGTTTAATAGGTCTCCAAACCCAACATGCTGATGCACTTACTCCATTGCCCATAATTCCCTTAGCAGTGTTTTTATTCATACCAGTACCAACTATTTTGCTAGCAGTTGGAACTGCTGGCTTGGTAGTTGTTACCTTGGGTTTCCAAACTTGGTTTTTCACTAATTTTTTGTGATAAAAGGTTCTGTCGCCAATCTTTTGTGCTGGTTTAAAAACTATTTGTGCACCTTGAATTGTTGGCCTTGGGTGAACAGGTCTAATAGGTCTAACAGTTTGAACTGCTGGTCGAGCAGTATGAACTGCTTTGGGTCCAGACCTTAAAAGAACTGATCTAGGTATCATTCTAATGTTTGTTAGGTGAGTGGGAGGTCTAACAGTGTTCACCTTGGACTTGAATACCTATTTACCCATTTATCACAAAAGGCTGCAAGATGGTCAAAGCTACCACAAGAGTAACAAGCTTTCCTATAGCAGACAAAATCAACACCTAGTTAGTGAGATTTGAGGTCATTCCAATTCATTTGGTTACCTCTGGGCTTGTTTGTGGTTCTATACATTTCTGCATACCTAACTGTTGGTATAAAAGGTTTAGCATTTGATCTAGGCCTAACAGTCTCAGTTTTAACCATCTTTGGAACTTTTGGTTCCTCCACCTTAACACTAATAGGCTTAACTTCAGCCTGATCATCCTCATCATCAGAAGTCCAGTCCTCAATGGTAGGAGTATCTGAATCCTTAGCTGAGGACACCTTATCCTCAGAAAGTGAGGCGTCACTTGCACTCTCATACACAGGTTTATCAACTACATTCTCTTTAGGTTGAGGACCATACTTAAGCTCAGGTAGTTGAAATTCAGGAAGTCCTGTGTGTTCTAGGTCTATGCCTGGTGGTGTTGGAATTCCTCTATAAGGAGGTGGAACTGACTTATAACCTAGGCCTGACTTAGCTTTATTGAGGATCTGACACTCAACAATCTTACTAACACCCTGAGTTGCAAATTCTAGTGTGTCAACAGTCATTTGAATGTTCTGATTTGCTTTCTTGGCCTGATCCAGCTCATGTTTTAACACACTAATCTCATTTTCTCTAAACATTAAATCTCTCTTAAGGACAGCTACAGTATCACTAAAGGTAGACTCATTTTCCTTAAAGTGTACTATCTGCTCTTCTAATACAGCTAAAGCCCTCTTATGATTAGCTAAATTAAAACTGGTTTGGGTTAGCTCTATTCGATGTGCATCATATCTATTTTTAAGGGTTTCTAGATCTTTTAATGCTTCACAAGATTTAGAACACTTAGAAACTTGTACCTCAAAGTCTGAAAATGCCATGAGAGCAATCTCTGTAGATGCTTCTACTTCCTCCTCTGCAATGTAACTCCAGTCAAACCCTAAGCCATCAATGGCAACCATGGCTTTTGAGCTTGAATCAGTAACCTCCACAACCCTTGACTTGCTTCCATATCCTCTGCTCTTTCCATCTTGTTGTCTTGGCAGTCTGCACTCCCTTGAATAGTGACCTTTCTTGTGACAATTAAAGCACTCAATCTTTCCCTTATCATAACCAGCCACATCATTGCTGTTGATGATAATTTTCTTGCCAGTCTTCTTCAAGAATCTTCTAGCTCTTAAGCTGAGAAGAGAGAGCTGCCACTTGATATCCATCTCTTCAAGATCATCATCATCAATCTCTTGAATATCTCCATGAGTCAGCATAGTACCATTGTGCTGTGTAGTCAAGAAAGCACAATAAGTATTCTCATCCAAAAGCCCATTAGTACTGCTTGAGGTGCTAGCAGTACCAAGGTTTGCACTAGCAGTACCAACTGCTCCAACAACTTGCACTTCTTCTTCTTGGCTTGAAGTACTGGAAGTTGATACAAACGCCATATTCCCAGAACTTGAGCTTGAGCTTGATCCAGCAGACTTCTTCACTTCATGTTCAACAATCTTGAAGTTGCTATAAAGATCCATCAGACTCATTGTGTCTATGTATGGCTTGTTTTTTCAGACAACTACATGCATGGCCCATTCTAATGGTAGACTCCTTAGGAATTTTGAGTTGAGATCTTCCTGTGGCATCTCAATTCCTAGAACAGCAAGTTGACTCACTAGTTTTTGCAGTCTATTAAACATATGATCTAGTGACACATTGCTTGTAGCAGAAAAGTTCTCAAACTGTTGCTTAATAAGAGTCTTCTGAGTTTTCTTGGTGGCTTCATTCCCACCATATCTTGCAATTATAGCCTCAAATAGAGTCTTAGCACACTTAAACTTGCTAAAATTCAACAGTTGATCATTGGGAATAGTCATCAGAAGCAAACTTCTAGCCTTAACATCATTCTTATACTGAGCCTTCTCTTCAGTAGTCACTGGTTTGGTCTGCACAGTTGTCTCAGTCAACCGTCAACTGTAGTGGAAGTGGATGGAGGTTTGAACGAGTTCATATCTTCTATGATCTCCTAAAGTGCATAATCCTGCACTTGAAAGAATTGTTCAACTCTTAGTCTCCACATATCGAACTTATTGGGTTTAAGCATTGATAGCTTAGCGGCAATGTTGGTTTGACTTGTAGTTGTCTCCATGTCCATCTTTTTCTTAAACAAATTCGTCTGGATCTTCTAAAACAAAGTATCAATAACCTGTCTCTGATACCACTTGACCGGATCTACACACACTCCTTGTGTTAGATAGATACTTTGAATGATGCTTAGTCTAGCACGCGGAATTTACTAGCTAGCACTTAGAAGATTTATTTGTTGTGTTTTGTATGAATTGAATGTAACAGTGAATGAACAATGAAAACAATAATTCAACTTCAACGATTCAATATTATTAATGAATAATACGAGTGATCTCCTATCACTAGGGTTTACAACCTTGAATCTTAACAAAAACTCGATATCTCTAATTCTCTAATCGTTTTCTATATTCGTATCTAACCTTAAACCTAGGAAATCCTTTTATAGACCAAGGATTCCTTTACAAGATAACTATCATTCTAATTCTAGAAGATATTCACAAAATCTTTTCTATAATTATCTTTTACAAAAACATAAACAGTACTAACTTCTTCATATAACCGTACTAACTGTTCTTGTCTTCAAAACTCATCAGCAGTACTAACTTCCATATTCAGCCGTACTAACTGCTTAAGCTTAATTCCTAACAGTAAGTACCGGTGGTTTAGGTGATATGTACTATAGGACTTAAGACGATAAGAGGCACATATGTTGTATGGTAAGGAGGTGTATATGATATGAATCCATGGCGGGCTTGATGAGTGTAAGTAATGGTATCAACATATTAGTGATGATATAAGATTGCGTATTATAGAAGTATAATAATGGTAAGACGTGAAAAGGAATAGTAAATGGTGTTAGAGATGGGTTAGTGAGTAATTTAAGGTATTAACGCTTAAATAATGGATTGTAGTGATGAAAAGTGTACTAAAATATAAGGTGTAATAATAAATGGAATTAACACGCTAAATGTTAAGGGTTTGTTGACATGAAGAAAATGAATGAGATTAAAGAATGACGATATGTGACGGTTGGGATTCACAAGGCATAAAGACCAACATATGGTATCGCAATATCTAGTACTTAATGAATGAGGATAAGGTGATATAGGGACAAATCGACGGTAGGTTAATGTATATGAGGTCTAATTATGGACATGAACGCATAATAATGACAACGATGTTATGGTATGTTATGATAAAAGAAAAATTAAATGAACAAACTGATTGCTAAGTATGATGCAAGAATTTATAAAATAAGAGTAAAGTATGTTGGTAAGGAAACGACGAGATAAATAGTGAGGCTTGAGTGTTAATAATTGAAATGGGATGAGTTAATTACGAAGACCAGAATATAATGAAATATAGTATGGTAAAGGTGACGATATCATAGAATGTCTGATGTTAAAGAGCGTGCTAAAGTAATGATTTAGGTAAGGCGAGACAGAAAGAAGTTGCTTAAACACATGAAAAGTAAAAGAAGTAAAATAATATATGAGAATAAGAATGTGATGGGTTAAGAATGTAAGAGAGAATGAGATGAGTATGTATGAGGTAAAGGCGTTGTTCTGAAATTTTTATATCACGGCTAATGTGCTCAATTAGCGGTAATTACTATAATGAACGCATGTGTTACAGTTGATGATGTATGTAAAGTCTAGATGTAAATGAGTTGAGTAGACTAAAATGTGATGTAAAAATGTGGAAATGATTAACGCGGGTTAAAGAATGTAAGTTAGAGTGAAAAGTGTAAAGACGTAGAGGACGTGTAAATGACTTAATAAGTGTAAGAAGAATGAATGATACTAATGAATGAATGTAAATAAATTTATGAAGGCTTAAGTGTAGAAAGAGTCGGGTAGACTAAAAGGTAAAGTAAGAATGCGAAAATGATTAATGTAGGTTAAGAATGCAAGATATAATGAAGAGTGAAAACACATAGAAAATGTGTAATTATAACAAGCAGGTTCATATGCTCTATACACTTGCTTCACTAAAAATAAATAAATGAGAAAATGTGTGCGTTACAATGCTATGACTTGGATCCATGATAGAAATGTGAAAGGTTAAAGATGGCATCCTTCAGGATGACCGGGCTAATGGTGATGAATGATGGTATCCTTCGGGATGACCGAGCTAATGAATGTTAAAGGATCCTTCAGATTAAAACGTATTGCCTTCATCGGCAATGGGGTTGCCTACATCCTTGGCAATGAAAATATCCCCATAATGAATGTGTTAATAATGTGGATCCAAGTCTAAAAAGGAAATGTGAAGTATAAAAAGGATGAGGGAATAAAAGTTAAATTTAGAAATAGGAGTACTTGTGTTGTGTTGGAAATATACATGACCATGAGTTATGTTTCTTGATTTACATCGATTGGGACGCCTTTCCATGTAAATGAGGAAGCATGGATGAGTGGGCTTATGTGTTGCCGACATGGCACGAGTAGGGTTAGAGAAGTGGAAAGCGGAAGTCTAGAATTAGTTAGAAATTATAAGGACTAAGATAGGAGGGTTAAATTAGAGTACGTCTTTTAGTGAGGCTTATGAGAACCTATGTTTTGAGTGTTAAGTATAAGTTAAAGGAATTAAAGAATTGTAATGATGCTAAAAAATGTTATAATACGAATTGCGGCGTGGTACAAAATGTGAGTAATGGAAATAATGATTGATAAGTGTCATGTGTAATGTGACGGCAATGTTAAAGTATGATATAATAAAGTCAATTCATGTAATATTTCTATAAGAGTTATAAAGGTAAGCGAAAATGATATGAAGAAGAAAAAGTAAAAGAAACGAGGTAATTGTAGAGACGCAAAAGAAATAGTTAAGTGGTGTTGATAGAATGTGAAAATATTAGCCAAATATATTCATGTAAAGTCAAATAGCACGAGTTTCTCAAGTATCAAGTAGTCAAAGAATGAGAATAGAGGAATAAGCAAGTGAGAATGTGATGAAACGGTAATAGAACGGACTAAAATGATAACTAGTTTTAGTGAGTATTCCTCGTTTTATGTAATAGGCTAGGTAAGAGTTGTATGGTTATAGAAGTAAGCGGGAAGTAATGTGAATTAAGGTCATGTGATGTGTTATAGTATGCATAGAGTTGCAAGATCACTTAGATCGTTGCAACTAAAATAAACTAAGAATCGTAAGTACTAGGAATGAGGTGTATTATGTGACTAAGTTTTGCTAGTAATAGACGATAGATTTCGGGGACGAAATCTAAATAAGGAGGGTAGAATTGTTAGACTCGTTTCCCGGATACAAATAGGCCCCACCCTAGATGGAGTTGACTAAGGCTTGTTGCGATTGGTTAGTCAAGGAAAGTTATGTTGTAGTTAAACCCGGTAGTCAACCTTGTAGTCAACTAACGTACTAGATAGTTAAGGAAAGTATTATGTGGCTCAAATAAAAAGGAAATAGACTTAAAGGGCTTGACTTGCAATATGCTAAAAGTGTTATAAGTTATATGTTGCCAAAGTAAAAGAAAAGAGACTAGAGGGACCAATCTTGCCCATGGGCCAAACTTGGGTATAGCTAGATATATCCAGGAAATTTTAGAGTTTTTTCCCCATTATTGAAAGGGGTGTTGAGGTCCGGTTATGGAGAGGGAAAAAGGAGGGAACAAGATGGGTTGATGATGAATTCATGAAGGGTTTTGATACCCTAATCCAAGGGTTAAGTTCTAGCAATTATCAATCACAAGTAAGTATTCCTTATCTTGATCTTATGAAGTAATAGTTAAGTGGGAAGTGGGATTTCATTATATGATCAAGATATGATCATATGATGATGTAGAAAGGAAGATGAGTAAGTTATGGTGGGTTATATAAACCCTTGTTGATAGTATTGAGTTATATGTATTATTAGGTTTGTTGATGATGGTGAAGGATGATGATGATGATGACTAGTGAGGATGATGATGATGGTGGTAAAATCATGAATGGTAGATTAGCTTGGATATGAGGTAAGTAACTCGTACTAAAACATGTGTTATATGTGTATTTATCATATATGTATTATGGTTGTATAAGAGTATGAGATTTTGGATTTAGAATGGTTGTAAGTTAAGGATGGATGGTTAGTGATTTCGACTAAGAGTATGTTAGCTTGTTGGATTTGGACAAATTAAGGTATGTAGTTGATTATGGTTGTGATCATTAGATTTAGTTATGTATTGAAGTTATATGTGATATGAATTGAATGATGTAGCTTGGAAGCCTTAAAGTGATTATGATGTTTATGTGGAAATATGTGTATGAGATATGTTTTATGTCGGGTTACTTACTAAGCGTAAGCTTACCCTTTTAGTTGTTAATGTTTTGTAGGTTAATTGCGTTGAAGATAACTTGGCTTGGGTTATGGCTTAAGGAATTGGAAGCGGATTGGAAGGTAGTATGCGTTTAGGAGCTTAGGTAGAATACCGAGCTCAAGTATAAAGTTTGTACCCCCGTTGGTCTTTTATTGAATTGTAAAGTAAAGACAAGTGTCAAAATGTATGTTAATGGAGTCCTAATGATTTGGTGGTCTAACGATGTGTCAAAGTGTGTTTTAAGTGTTATTAGTAAAAGTTAAAGGGGCGTTTGGTGTGTTTTTACCCATTTTGGGTTGTAAACGGGTCAAGTGTATATGGAACATATTTAGTATGTTTAAGAAATGATGTTGGTTAAGTTTGGTGGGAAAATGAAGTGGTATAAGTGGTTTGTAGTGTAAATGGGTCAAATGGGTTTTAATGCATAACCCGTCAATTTTGAAAGTACTATTCCGGGTGGTCAAACGGTAAATGTTTTTGTATGAAAATGAGCCCAATAGTATACTAAACAAATATGGAAAGTTTGGTTAATTATCGAGTTCGGGAAGTCGGACTTTCAAGACGGGATTTTGAAACGCAGTCGGGTGGATAGAAACATCCATCCGATCGGTTGGATGTCCATCCGATCGGATGGATGCCATTTGGCAGTTTTTCGGGAAACTTTGAAAATTCATATCTTTTGAACCGTAAGTCGTTACGGGTCGCACCACCCGTCGTTTTGAAGGTAATTAAGTTTAGTTTCATTTAAAAATAGTCTCAAGTCCTGAAGGTTTATAGATTTTTGTCAGTGGTCAAAAGAGTAGCAGGAGGTACATTAAAGTTGAGTCGTTCTCACGCAAAAAGTTTGAAATTTTGTTCTAAATGGTCACGGGGTGTAACATTTTTCACATTGTTCATACAAATAAAAACGTTATGTTTAAAACATCATTTGCATAATGTCTCTTGAATGCTAAAGGAAATACATAACTGATATGTATTGTCGGGTACATTCAATCGAAGCTACATTAAATTAGGAGCGTTTGGGTTATCTCTCGTTTTGTTACAAAATTTGCTAAAAGAAATTCTTTTTATGTATTAAAAGGATTCGAGATAACTGCACATCCACATTGTCCTCATATTGGCACACACTAGAACATTATATCTAAATTATCGTTAGTTTCGACTAAAGTATGTAATTTTTGTATCTAGGATCAACCATGCCTCCCACAACACACTTTGATCACAAAGACACTCTCAAATACATTCCCAAAGACCATAAGACTAAGGGCCTTACTCCCGCATAAGTCAAAATCTTCAAAGCTCTAGAAAAATGTTACTTCCATGAGGGTAGACCTATTGACCCATCCTTTCTAGAAGGCACAAACATTCGTCAAGAGCTTGCAACCATTCGCTTTGATGGTCTATTAGACATCAACGAACAAATTTGTCCTAGATTTGTCCTAGAATTCTATGCTACAACCAATGATTATGGACACATGTCAATTCAATTCAAAGTAAACCAACATGACTTCAACATCCCTCTCCGTCAATTTGACGAAGTCCTTGGAATTCCATGTGAAGGTACATGCCTTTACTCGGATAAATGGTCTCTTACAATCCTTGACTCAATTGTTGATCGTATGACTCCATATGACACTCCTCTAGTTGCCAAAGAAGTTATCCAATACATATTTTCCTTCCAAGAATCTCAACCACAATAACAACCCATTTGGGTAATGAGATCGACCGAGACCCATTTGTCATGGAACTCAATGAACTCAAACCCCAATTCAAGAAATGGGAAGAAGTCCTTAGGGCAAATGTCTTATGCACCATAGATAACCGTGACCACATCAATGCTTTTCTTTGTTACATGCTTTATAGTTTGTCAACTCGCCAACCTTTCAATTTAGCCTACTATGTTGCCAAAAGGATGGCCGACATACCCATGCTAGGAACCACCGCTCTTCCCTACGGGATGCTTCTCACCCGTCTCTATAGAGCCTTTGCACCCATTCCACCCATTCCTAAAGGGTTTTGTCCTGACTACTCTCTTGTCGACCACATCATGGTTCCACTAAGTGACAAAAGAGTAGCTAAGACTCAAGGGAAACGTCCTCATCCTCCAAGCTCCTCCTCATCATCATCATCATCATCAATGAGCTAGGATGATGGACTCCCCAACTCTAGGCTTCCTCCTCGAGACTACTTCCAACAACTTCCAGTTCTTGAAAACCCATCGGAAGAGTTCAAGCAGACAAGAGGAATGTTCAAGTGCATCGGAAGGTTCCTAACCAAGATCAACAAGAAGCTAGATAGGCAATGAGCGGGTTTATGAGTGTTTGGTACATTTGCTTTAAAACAATGATGTATTGTGTATTTGTCTTTTATTAGGATGATAACTTAACTTTGAACGATTATTTGAACTAACCTTGTCTTGCAGGTAGATAACATCTTGATGTTATCATTTTTCCATTTTTTTCACATTATTAGTGAAATAATTAGCCCCTGCTTGATCTATATCGGTACGTGTGTTAATACCTGTTTTATTGTTGTTTTCTTATCACAACTAATTAATTACATAAGTTTTAAGAAAATTTACGGGATTTGAACGAGGTTCGGGGGCTCAAAATCACGCTCTGTCTACTTTTTTGACTTGGCGGATTGGACGGAACCAAATTTTGGGTTCCGTCCATGCAAAATTTTGGTACCGCCAAAATACGCCTGATGGATCAGGCGGAACCAAATTCAGGGTTCCGCCTGTGTTATCGTCTGGTGCCGCCAAACAACAATAACATTTTTTTTTAATTTTTAAATTTTCATTTAAACCCGCACTCTAGATCATTCATTTTTGTTACTAAGATACTTTTTACTAATATTCACTCACATTAGGATGATCTTAGTTCACTTGGACCAATAGGATAACCCTTTCCCACCAAAATTTGAAATTTCCCAAAACCACCTCAAGGAACCTTTCTCCATTAAGGAAGGAACCCTTAATTTGGTTCCTTGCTATCCGTGGGTGTCTGACATGAAAGATTTTGTGATGAATGCAACTCAATTACTGCATATCCCACTTATATCACTCAATACTCTTCCATTGGATTGACTTTAGTGATTAGACAACATTCTCTACCACTTTTAAATCATTAAGAATCACCATTTTTGTATGGATTAACATCAAATCAAAAATACTCTTCCATGAATCTTCAATTCTATAAATTAGCACCTCCAGGATACACATTCCTCACACCTTCACCACCACTTCCTGTGATTTTTTAGCATTTCATAAGCATTTTCACCATCACAACCATCCAAATCACCATCTCCTCCCAAGTCTCCAAAACTTGAACCCATAGAACTCTTTGCTACACCACCAACTTCACCACATCCATTCTTGGAAACTTTAGAAGACTTGCCACCTAGAACATCAAATCCACCACCTCTACCATCGTTTGGATCAATCGAGCGTATTGCTCATCAACAACCTCGGGCATCATTCATGCCCAATGAGGCTTTTCATAGTGAACCATCTCAACCACAACCCCTACTTTTCACCCTATACATAGGGAAATCCATGGGCCACTCTATGGAGACCATCCACATCATGAAAACCACAATGATCAACCTCCACCACAACCTCAAACTCAACAACCTTTTGAGGACATTGATGAGTCCATGTGGATTGACCCTCCAAGCTCACAAGAAATCCGTAATGAAATGAATGGTCTCATCACCTTCCGAAACATGATAGGTTCCCACATTCAAGAAGCTATGCATTTACAAGAAGTCTTGTTCTCAAATGCAACCAACATACCACCACAAACCACCCTCCTTTCTTCAATCATAGCTCCACCAATCAACCAATGATCCACCACCACCACCACCAACAAATGAACCTAGTCTACCTCCAAACTTTTCCCGACATGATTGCTCTAATTGTGAGAGAACCACTAGGATATAAGTAAAAGAACCAAAATTATGGTTCATCAACTCCAAGATGAAATGAGGTTCATCCTTAATCACATCCTAGAGCGTCTTAACGCTCTTTCTCATCCTCCACAATAAATGATCACATTAGGAGCTTCACATTTTAGGACTTTTTATTTCTAAGTTATTTTTTCTATTCTAGGATTTTTCTTTCTAAGTTATTTTTTATTTTTGCATTTCCTTTTACAACATCTCCATTATTGTCTCATTTTATGACTTTTGTCATAAAATATTTTACTAATGAATGATGTTTATTAATGTTTGTGTGACTTTTTCTTGTACATTATATCTATGGTTGGTTTGAACTATTTATCACTAACATTTGTTTTGTAGCACTCAAAATTCATGCATCTTATACTTGGCACCCTAACTAGGGAGAGTATTGACCAAGGGGGAGCTAATCAAGCTCGGGCTTGAACTACATTCCGCTACGCTTTTCTTCTTTTTGTTTCAACAAAAAAGGGGAGAAAATATTAAATTTAAACTCACACATTTTATACAATTTAAACATCTAAATAGATTTAAAAGTTGCATAAAACTAGTTTAATCTATATTTTTAAAGACTTTCACTTTATTTATCTCATTGCTTAAAAATAAACTTTATGTTTTGTCCTCAACAAAAAGGGGGAGATTGTTAATAAAAATATCGCCTAAAAACGTTATCTATATTTTAAGATCTTTGCTATATTTTGTTAACGACAATTATAAACTTTATTTTAGCAAAACATAAATATAGTCAAGTCTTTTACATATATAGTCACAAGTATTTCATAAACACAAAGTTAAAACATCACCTAACTAGTATATACATTTTACAAGTTCACTTTCATATACATTTTAATCTAAAATGAAAATGTATTTTTACATCATGGCATGCATCATCTTTGAGATCTTTGTAAGATATGATGAATATCTTGTTTAGATTGTTACTCAAAGAATCATAGAAAGATATGGAAATCTTGAAGGATACTTGAAGATATCTTGGAAAGATTTTTGGTAGATTGTCTGACAGGTCCCGCGGAACCAAACGACAACACGGACGGAACCATGTTTTTGGTTCCGCCCCATCCGTGGTTTGCTGAGGCATTGTGCCTATAAATAGCAAGCCACACATTGAGTTTTGCTCATCACTTACAGGCATAAACAACATCATATATTATTTCATTCATATCTACATATTTCATTTTAGTGAACTTCTTTGTAGCAAGAAGATCAAAGCATTACAAGCTTCAACAAAACGTTGCAAGGCTTGTTAGTTTGTCACTGTGTGAATTGTTGTTGTTCATACATCATTGTTTGTACCAAACAATCATAAATCCTCTGTAGTGATCGGTTAGTATTTTAGTCCTCAAAATACATAGTGTGACGGGAGTGGTTGTACCCTTGTAAAAGAACTCGACATCTAGCTTTGTGTCGGAAATATTGTAAGCGACGTGTAAAGGTTTTCTCCGCCGGATAAAGGAGCTTGTTGACTAGTGAAGAAAACTCTCGAGTTGGATACTCGGGGAGTGGAGTATGGCAAGGAAAAAGAGTCATTGTAGACCGAACCACTATAAACACTCGTGTTGTGATTTGATCGTTTCTCTCTTGCACTATACTTTTTTGTTATTTTGTTTGCATACATTAAGTCATTTCATACAAAAATAACAAAGAAAAAGAATTTTAAAATGGTAAAACTATTCAACCCCCTTTCTAGTTTTCCACACACTGTTCAAGATATGATAAAATCAAGCAGTTAGAGTCTAAAGTTAGCCTCGAAAAAGTAGAAAATCGCTTGTTAATGGTGCCTTATGAATTAGTTATATATTGCTATCACATTTGAATTTTGGAATAAGAATTATATTATGGAATATGAATTACAGATGAACATTTACATTTGTTGGTAATTGCATTGTACTATTGCGTATTTTGGTTTGTAATAAGCAGTTTTGGATTTCAAATTGCAATTTCTTATTGTATTTTGTATTTCTAGCATCTATAGATCGATCACAAAAATTTTGTGGGTTTTAATCTTGTGTGTGGGTATGAAGATTGTTGTTTGATTGAGTTTATGTTTTTTAGTAGAGTGGATATGAGATTTGAGAATGGTAATGGTGTTAATTTTAGAGAGAGAAGCAGAAATTTAGAGAGAGAAGCAGGAAAAAAAGATAAAGAGAGGGTGGTGGTAGTGATGGTATAACTTTTTGATTAAATACACCGTTCTTCCCTAAGGTTGTACCACCAAACTAATTAACTAAAACGATAAAATGACCATTTTGCCCTTATGTGCAAGGCACATGGGGGAAAATAACAGAAGTTGACCAGAGCATTACGTGTCAAAGGACTCATTTGGCCTCAAAAACCCAAGGTTTGGACTCACGGCGACGATTTTCTCAACTTTCGAGCACCAGCGATGGTTTTTGGCAAGTTTAGGGAACAACGGTGTATTTTTGTCCAAGAAAAATTTTCTATAACTAAACTTTTCTATGTTTCTTGAGTAAAAATATTTTATTTTATAATTAATTAAATCATTTTTGTTTTTCAGTATTTTTTTTTTTTTTTTTTTTAAAGTGTTATTTGAGAATACAACATTTTTTGCTTCTCTTCATTTTCTTTTCTTTTAATTCCTTAAGTGATACTTGAAAAGATAATAAGAGACAAAAAGAAAGTAAAAGTTAAAAGGTAGATAATCAAATGAAAAGTTAGTTCTCTCTTAAAAATTTAACACGTCTAAAAATTCATAAGATGATGACACATGTCTCTTTTGATTGCTTAGGGCGGATCATTGATGAACATCATGGTCGATGTATTGATGAACATTTTTTTTTTTGAACATTCAAACTATGACTAATTACATACATTGCAACGAATGAATATTCGAACACATGAACATTTAAACTGATGATCACTTTTTTTTATGAACATTGAGATCGTGACTGACGAACATATATTCAAATTGATGAACATTCTGTGATTAACAATTGCACATTTAAAGTTTTGTTAATCATAGTTTTAAATATTGTTCATCATTCTTAAAAACATAATTAGTCGATTACTTTGATTTTATTAATCAAATATTGAAGCTTTTATTTCTAATTAATACTTTCGAACTATAAAATTACAAAGTTACTTACATTTCATCGAAGAGCACATTATTTTTTTGAAAATTTAGAGGAACTCTTTAAAAAGACAAAAAAGTTACTTGATGTTAATTTAAAGTTTGTCAATCAATAATCAATAATCGCCATAAATTTTTTGTTTTGACTCAAATTCGAATTTCATGATAAATATTGTAATTTATAGCAATTGAGCGAATAAAATTGACACGGAATATTGTGATTTTGAAGATTTAAAACTGAAATCGGAATAAATATTTGGGTGAAAGCTAAAAATACGCAACATATTTATTCAAAACAGACGATCTACGCAATGAACATTGAAAATTACTATTCTACGTAAAATACTTTCAAATTATGAACGATCTACGTAATATGCTTGGGAACTAGCAGGTTACTAGGTTTTTAAGTTTGAAAATTTACAGTAATGGTCCCTGTTGCTTGCGTCGACTTTCACCAGTCATCCCTTGACTTTTTTTGACTTAGAAAAGTTACAGTAATGGTCCATATGATTTGCGTTGACTTTCACTTTTAGTCCTTGTCTTTTTTTTTTTTTTTTTTTCACACTTTTTTTTTTTTTTTTTTTTTTTTTCACACTTAGAACACTTTTTTTAGTAACGACCGCTTTTAATTAACTAAAAGTTTGGTTTTCTTACTTTTTTTACGTTTTCATCTGTTTTAAACATTATTCATACGTTTTTATCTGTTTTTGTACGCTTTCATATGTTTTATCAGTTTTCCGTCCGTTTTTATACATTTTCATTCATTTTTATATGCTTTCATCCGTTTTTTTACGTTTTAATTCATTTTTATACGTTTTCATACCTTATTATGTGCTTTTACACGCTTTCATTTGTTTTCGTGCGTTTTTATATGTTTTCTTAAATTTTCATCCGTTTTCGGCCATTTTTATACGTTTTCATCTATTTTTATACGCTTTCGTTCGTTTTACATACGTTTTCATCCGTTTATACGTTTTCGTCCGTTTTAATTCCTTTTTTATCCGTTTCTATACGTTTTCATACCTTTTCGTCCGCTTGTATACGTTTTCATCTATTTTTGTCCGTTTTTATACGTTTTCTGCCTTTTTTATACTCTTTCATCTATTTTTATACGCTTTCGTTCGTTTTTCTTACGTTTTCATCCGTTTTGTACGTTTTTGTCCGTTTTTATAGGTTTACTTACGTTTTCACACGATTTTATCCGTTTTTATATGTTTTCATCTGTTTATGAACATATTCTTACATTTGTGTACGTTTTTATATGTCTTTGTATGTATGAAAGCGGATAAAACAGTATAAAAACGCATAAAACGTACAAAAACATATAAAAGGGTACTAAACGTACAAAACCATACAAAAACGTATGAAAATTTAAGAAAAATGGATGAAAACGTGTAAAAACGGATGAAACGAATGAAATCATATAAAAACGTAATAAAACGAACAAAAACGTATAAAAAATAGATGATAGAGTATAAAAACGGCCGAAAACATATAAAAACGGACAAAAATAGATGAAAACGTATAAAACAGGACGAAAAGGTATGAAAACGAATAAAAACGGATAAAAACAAATTAAAACGAACAAAAACGTATAAAACGGATGAAAACATATAAAAACGTATGAAAAACGAACGAAAGCGTATAAAAATGGATGAAAACGTATAAAAACGGCCAAAAACGTATAAAATTGATGAAAATGTAAGAAAACGTATAAAAACGGACGAAAACGGATGAAAACGTGTAAAAGCAGATAATAAGGTATGAAAACGTATAAAAACATAAGAAAAACGAACGAAGGCGTATAAAAAATAGATGAAAACATATAAAAACGGCAAACATTTTATAAAAAATGGCCAAAAACGTTAGAAAACGTATATAAACGGACGCAAACGGATGAAAACGTATAAAAGCGGATAAAACGGTATGAAAACGTATGAAAAATAGACTAAAGCATATTAAAACGGATGAAAACGTATAAAAACGGACGAAAAACTGATAAAACATATGTAAACGTACAAAACAGATAAAAACGGGTAAAAACGTTTTAAAAACTTTTAAAATTGATGAAAACGGACAAAAACGTAAGAAACCCAAATTTTTAGTTAATTAAAAGCGGCCGTTAGTAAAAAAAATAGTTATAAGTTTAAAAAAAAGAAAAAAAAAAAACACGGAGTAAAAGTGAAAGTCAACGCAAACCATAAGGACCATTACTGTAACTTTTCTAAGTGAATTTTTTTTTTAAGGATGACCGGTGAAAGTCAACATAAGTAACAGGGACTATTATTCTAAATTTTCAAAGTTGGAAACCTGGTAACCTGCTAGTTCCCGGTCATATTACGTAGATCGTTCCTTATTTGAAGGTATTTTATGTAGAATGCTAATTTTCACAGTTCGTTGCGTAGATCATCTGTTTTTGAATAAATATGTTGCGTATCTTTAACTTTTACCCTAAATATTTGGGAAAGTTTGTGAAAGAGAAGAAGAAGATGAATGATGAAGAATATTGGGCGTTGGATAATGAAGCTCAACAAGAAAATCAACAAGAAGTGAGGAAATAGGGAGTGTTTGGTATAAACAATTTCAAACAATGATGTGGTGAATTGTTATGTGTTTAGGATATTATCTTGTTATTAAACATCTATGTGAACTAACTTAACAATGCAGGACGATAACACTTGATGTTATCAAATTTTTCGGGTTTAAGCCACTATTTGGCTTAACTTCCTTATATGGTAAGTTCAATATCCTCGGTTTGATTTATATGTACACATGTGTTAGAACCTGTGTTTTTGTTTTTAACCAATCATAACTAAGCAGTTACATATGTTTTAGAACAATTTTCGGGAATTGAACGGGTTTCGGGTATTTTGACATGCCCTCTATTAAGAAATTCCATCTAGCGGATATGGCGGAACCAATTTTTGGGTTCTGCCTGTTGAAATTTTTGGGTTCTGCCTGTTGAAATTTTTGGCTCCGCCACATTAAGCCTAGCGGATTCCGCGAAACCAAAATTTTGGGTCCGCATTTGTTATCGTTTGGATCCGCCTTTCAACAGTAATTTTTTTTTTTCAAATTTCCTGTCTAATACTGCACATTAATTTACTGATTCTAGTTCTTAGATATTTAAGCACATTAGGATCATTTAGGCATACTTAGAACTATAAGAAATTCATTCCCCACCAAAATTTGAAAATTCAAATTTCCACCCGAGTTACCCTTCTGTAACAAGCAAGGACCCCTCAAATTGGTTCCTTGCAATCAGTGGATCAATCAAATCACTAGACTTCCACTCACCCTTGCATTTACTGCATATCCTCATACTCCTACTCAATTCCATCTCTATGGATTGACTTTGATAATATGACAAACTTCTTTTTCTTGTTCCAAGTCATTGGAAACCAACATCTCTTTATGAATCAACATCCAAACACACTCTTCCATAACACTTAGAGCCTATAAATTAGAAGCTTTAGATAATTACAATTCACATCTTCACCTTCATTTCTAAGAAATACTACCTTCTTCCTCACAATGTCTAACTCAAACAACTTCCCAACATCCAAACCACACAGAAGGACATCAAGAATAAGTGTCAGACCATGCTGTTTCATCAATCCCAACTTAACTCCAACATCACCTATCATGTCACCACTTCACCATCTACTATAACACCCGTGGCTACCACACCACCACCCGCTCCATCTCAACCAACTAGCTCACCATCACACACCATAACACCAGTGGCTAACAAACCATCAACCACACCATCTCAAGTGACAAGATCATCATCACCTCCTCATTCACCCAACCTTCATGACTTATTTGCCATACTCCAAGCCATTGATGAATCAATGTGGATCAACCAACCACAAACTCAAGGCAATGAGGAACTTGATCCTCTCTACGCCTCTTCAAACATGATGGACTCTCACCTAAGTGATGCAAAGGATTTACAATCCATGTGACTTGCCTCCATCATGTCTTCACCAAATCCAAACAACCCACCAGAATAACTACTAGGAGTTTCCCTATCTTTAGGATCCTTTTATAGGACTTTTTTGGACTCTTCTTTTCTCTTTGTAGGTTATTTTTTCTTTTGTAACACCTTAATTTGTGACTTTGGTCATAAATAATTTTCAACGGAAGGAGGTTATGTTAATGCTTGTGTGTGATCACCTATTTGGCATTACATTTTGGTTGGTTTGAACTACTAACATTTGCATCTTTATTTGGTTAGTTTGAAGTATTGACTTTATTTCACTTTTGTGCTTAGTTTGCACAATCATACATAGTTGACTTTTTTAGTCAAACGGGTTGAACTACAATGTTTGGTTGAACTCATATCACTTTGTTGGATTGCATTATCTACTACTAACATTTGTTTTGTAGCATTTCCCATCCTTGAATCATATACGTTGGTACCCTAGCATTTCCCATCCTTGTAACATTTGTTTTGAACTACAATGTTTGGTTGACCTCTGATGTTACCATAGCTTTCATCCAATCCTATGAGAAAATGAAACAACCTTTTCCTCTGATCCCTATCACCATTTACTCTCCCATTTTCACAATCACAAGGACACATACAAGTGTAAGGTGCCTCAAGAGCATCATGCTCATCCCACAAACCCTTCAACTTGTGATAATACACTTCAATGTTACAATTTTGCTGTTTCAACTGAACAATATCATTGACTAATTGGTAAATTCTATGACCATCAAGTTGTGAATAATGTTCTTGAAGCTCAGACCCTAAATCACTAACAATATTGATGAAATTCAAACTGTTACTTATCTGATCACTGATGGTGTTCAAGATCCATGAAATAACCATGTCATTTGTTCTCTCCCATAAGGCTCTCAATGGTGATGTAGCAACAGGTTCTTGATACTCTCCAGTGACCAGTTTTAGCTTGTTCTTGGCATTTAGTACTATCATCATAGATCTTTTCCATGTACTGTAGTTGTCTGAGCCAGTCATTTTCTTTGAAATCATTATCAAGCCAGGATGATCATTAGGATGAAGATAAAGAGGGTTATTTGGTGAATTTGGATCATCTGGTGGGATATTGAGTCCTCTTTGGCTGTTTTGATCAGTTGACATGTTTGATGATTGTTTTGAGTGAATTGGTGAGTAGATGATGGTTTAGTAATGATCTGTAAGTAATCTTGGTGAAGAAACAGAGTATGAACAGAGTATGGTGGTTTTCCGGTGAGAAAAAGTGATGGTTTTGGTAGATTTTGAATGTTTGAGTAATGTTATGATGGATTATGATGTTTTGTTTGTAGCAGTGGTGGCTATTGTGGTTGAAAATGGTGATTTTGATCAGAAACTTTTTGGCAGGAAAAACGGTTATGGTGGAGAGTTTGTTATTTTCACCAGAAAAAGTTGTTATTGCTGCCAGAATCAGTTAGCTACCACAGTTTGTTGTTGTGGTGGCTTTGATACCATAATGAGATTTAGAAAGGTAGAGAGAATTTGTGAAATGTGAATTTTATTAATGAGGGAAAAGTTACAACTGAAATGGATGGAACAGTGTTTATATACAAATGAGCTAACTAATATGTACAAGACTAATTGCACTATGTACAAGCTACATTACACCACATTGCTTCAATACACTAATCCTGCATAGTTGTTGCTTTGGTCTTGACTGTCTTGAGCTTGAGCTTGTAAATTTGTTGACTTTTGAGCTTGAGTTTGCTGATAAGCCTTTACAAGTGACTTCGGTTGATGAGCACAACCATACTTTAAAAAGGGAATTTGAACTTATAGGCATGTATCCAAGACACTAATTACCACATTGAAACCCATATCTGCCAACCGTCTTAGTCTGCAAGTGAAATGAAAAACAAAACCATAAGTTTCAGAAGAGGCAAATTTAACTATTGGGGCATTGCCCAGTGGTATCACTCCCTCACCGTAAACGTTGAGTTGATCGATCAAGGAGAGCTTTGGAGAAATAGGTATTGGGTTCAATTCCAGCTACTGCCTACTGATGAAAGGTATCGGAACATGTGCTCATTGCCTTGGGCTAGGTCCTTGGGAAAGGGTCAGTCGGCACCTAAAAAGGGTGCATAGAGTCAGGGTTTTTCCTGCCGATTTAAACCTTTTTGGAAAAGGTTATACTCAATACTAATTTAGGTATGCCATGTAAAATTCTTGAATCATGTGAAATGAACTATCACAACAATAATGAATGTATCCCCCACAGCATGCATCCGCTTGTTACAAAAAGAAGGCACATTTCATTATTGTAGTTAAATATCTTTAGCTTTTAAAACTGATGAGTTATGAACGTACACTTACCATTGCTGTTTGATACTTAAATTTCATAGTTTAGCTATATCAAATTGCATGTTTATTTGAATTGCAATCATGTAGTTTTAACTTACTACTAGTTGCTAATCATCATGCCAATAAAGAAAAGGTCTGAAAGAAAGAATGAAGTAACTTACGACGAAAGAGGCGCGATCAATACCAGTAAGCCCTATATGACAATCACAGAACAAATAACTCAGAGAGTGAACATCTTTCAAATGCAACACGAGAAAAACAACTGGTAAATGAATGAGGTTTTCATGTAGGGAGGGCAAGTCTTTGACTCAGATGTAAGCGCCCGTGACCATTTTCGACCCTTTACTTGGCCACCCCCAATATGTGTGCTAGTGAAGTTTGAACCTGAGACCTATTGTGAGAACATACCTTGGTGGCGGTTGCAATGCAAATCAATCAAAACAAAATCACATAAATATAGCTCAATTCTGTACAAGAAAATCTGATAGAAACCAATCTTCTAGCTAGCTTCCAAACTTTATACTACAACTACTAAAGGTGTGTCTGGCATTGAAAAGCAAGGAACATCGTTATATCACTGTGTGCATCCATTTTCCTCCGGCTTTTCTAAAATGTTTATTTGGGATAGTGACAGTTAAAATGAGTTTGACCTAATTTGTTTTGTTTATGTTTCTAGTTACAAAATGAGTTTTGTGGAAAACTAGAAGGGGGGTTGAATAGTTTTCCTGGTTTTTAATTTGTTTCAAAAACTTTTCTATTGGAAACCTTAGATTCGAATCTTATGTGTAAACAATCAACACCAATATGAACTTTACACTATACTAACTAATATAAGTAATGAAAGTAAAGTAAAGAGATGGAAAGATTAAACTGGGACAAAGGGATTTATAGTGGTTCGGTCACGAAGCTCTTCTTCGCCCTACTCCACTCCCCGAGTACTACACTTGAGAGTTTTAAGCACTATGTCAACAAGACCTCCCTTCAGGCGGAGAAAACCGTACACGTCGCTTATCTTATTTTCCGACACTAAGCTAGATGTCGAGTGCTAATCTTAGCTAGCACCAATCTACCACGATCTACTTGATGCTTTCTACTTCACACAATCACACAAGACTCGATCTACCCGATCTACCTATGATCCACTTGATCAACACACTAGCTCGCAATCTTCAAGAGATCTCCAAGATCTCGACACGATCACAATGATCAACCCTCACTTGACTCAATCTTCCCTATCTAGTCTTGATCAAAACACAAGCCCAATGGCAACAAGAGATATTCAATATCTCTATAAGGGCACAATGATCTTCTCTCACAAACTCTCAAAAGAAAAATAAACTTGATGTATATAAAGATACAATCAAGTGTGTAACAAGTGTTACAAGTGCTCTAACTACAACTACAACACTTTGTATCTACTTAGATACCTTGTGTTCTTCTCTTGCACTTGAAGAGGAATGAAGAGGATCTCTTGGATGGATGATTGGATCACTCTTAAACAAAAGAAAAACTAAACTAAATGATCAAGAAGAAAATATGTGGTGAGAGTATTAAACTCAGAAAGTTCTGTGTGAAAAAGGATGCCCAAAATCTGTGAAGTGGGCTGGTATTTATAGGCAGAAAAAATCTGGCCGTTATGAAGGCACGGCTCCACTAAATCACACACGGTACCACTAAATTTATTTGGGGAAGTTTGGAGCTGATTTTGGGGTGAAAAATAGCTGTTATGTTATTTGAACTTATTTTTCCATTAAAACATTTCTTAATTATTCAAAAATAATTTGTAAAGTATATTTTTGAAAGAAATGTTTTGTCACATTAAAAATGTGAAGTCTTAAAACACAAATTCACTTCTTTGATCATTTGTCAAGTTGTAAATTTGTTTGTGCATACCTAGAGTGATTTGTGTAGAAATGGGATCTTTCGACTAAAAACTTGTTTACGTTAATTTTAACGTAACGTGTTTTCACATTTTGTCATCCTCAAAACGTGAAGTTATCGAAAGATATAAATAACGTTTTTAGAACATTATTTGCATCAACAATCTCCCCCTTTTTGATGATGACAAAACATAAACTCATTTTAAGTTAAAATTAATTTTAACAAGTTTTTAATGAGTTTACATCCCATTTCTCCCGCTTTTTGTCAAAGCAAAAAGGTTGCTAAGGCTCCCCTTTGATGTATACTCCCCCTCATTTGGAGGACACCAAGAAATTAAGCAATGATTCGTGCTACAAAACAAGGTTAGATAACAAATGTACAAGTTCTAACATGTAGCACATACGACAAATATCCAACCACAAAAAAATGACTAAGTAGCCAAGCCCCCAAAGATAAAACAACCACATAAAAGAAAACATTCATTCATAAAAACAATTTTGATACATAGGTATGACTACATGATAAATATAAAAGAGACACAATAAGGAGCATAAATCCTTAATGACTAGAGGCATGCTTCATTTCCAAAAGGGTCCTAAGGCTTATTGTTGAAAACTAAACATGAGCATGTTTAGTTTTGTGGGCTAGGAGGTGGTGGAGATGGTGACAAGAGATGCTCCACATAGGAAAACATGAAATGAATCTCATCTCTTAAGGAGAAGATGAGGTTACGGTTGTGGAGGCAACATAGGCAATTAGCACTATGTAGATCAAAGGGATGGGGTTGGATTGGTTGCCCCATGATTGGGGAAGGAGGTGGTGGTGAGTTTGTTGGTGATGGGGTTGGCATGGCATAATCCAATGGAGTGATGGGTGATAGAGTGTAGTCCATGGATGATGGCATGGTGTTGAGAGAGGGAGATGATGAAGATGTTGTGTAAGTAGAGGATGTTTTGGAAGGTGCATTAGGTGAAGATGGTGAGTTGGGAGTGGCTTGGGAAGGTGGTGTCATGACTTCATCATCTATTGTAAGATCCACAAAGAGAGGTTTGGTGGGTGGTCTTACGGTTATCCTAGGTTTCTTTGAGATGTGGGTTGTTGACTCTTGGGTGGAGGACATGGTGATTGAGTGTGTGAGGTTAAAGATGAAGTGCAAGGCAAGCTTGCAATGGTGAGGCCTTATATAGGCAAGTGTTAAGAAATTTGAATTAAAGGTGATGGGAGTGTCCTATGGTGTAGGAAGAGAATCTTGGGGTGTATGTGAGTTTGAAAATTTTGTAGGTTGGAGGTTTGAGGTTTAGGGATCTAGAGGAAACAGTGAAAAATTTTCAAACAAGGGCATGGTACCACTAAATACCACATGGTACCGTTAAATTTAACGGTACCATGGCCTATTTAACGGTACCGTGACATTGGAGTCATGAATTTTCCTGTGCAGGCTAGTTCTGGGCAGCTAGAGGGATGTTTTCTAGGGGAGCTATTTCCTGGAAATGATAGTGCCTCAAATCACTAAAGATTTATTTGCCTAATATGTCCCATATTAAGCTACTTCTAGCACATAAAGATTATCATGTAATTTGCCAAGATAATCATAAGCATGCAAGCATAAGGGACAAAATAAGCTATCATCCAAATATCATATAAGATATTCATGCAAGGGATAGATTAAATGTCAAGCATGCAAGATAACAAAGAGTATTAATCCCTAATATAATCTATCATAGATAAATCCTAATAGAAATGTTAATCCCCACCTAACTACTTATGACTTGAGCTTTCTTCCGTTTTCATCACACTCTCGTCTTGAGCATGCATCTCATTCTCATGATTTGGATCATCAAAGGGTGCATAGTGGCTGGAGGATTTGGAAACGAGAATGGATGAGACATATGACTCATTTAGGGGTTTCATGACGGGATTGAAGAGTGAGTATTGAGGATCACTAAGGTATGGGTGATAGTTCAAGAGGTGCTGATAAAGATGAGTTAGGAACATCCCATAGGGTATCAATTTATTTTTGTTGCCCTTGAGATGTACGATTCGCTTAGCGAAGAAGTAGGCGAGATTGTACGGTTGTTGAGTTAGAAGACATTAAATCATATGAGCATAACACGCTGAAAGTTGTTCACGATTTCCTGTTAGACTTAGAACATTTTCTCGCAGGATGACTGCCCAAGAAAGTAGTTCATGACGAACCTTTTCCAAACGAATTTTCGTTGGATTTGGGTAAGAAGAGTACTTATGTGTACGAATGAGTTTGGTAAGTTCGGTTGGTGAGGGTATGTAAGAACAATACGGACTTTCCTCTTCACGATAGTTGTAGAGGGACTCAAGACACCAATCTTCAGTATAGGCACATTGCCCATGATTGGGAATTCGGAGAATTTGAGCAAATTGCTCAAGAGTTAAGACGAATTTGAAGTTTTGGATCCAAAACCAAAGTGACAAAGATTGATCCTCATTACGTACGAGTTCAACTTGTCGAAAGAATTCCAACACAAAATGAGGACAAATGTGCTCGTTAATGTGAAACAAGCAATCGAACCCTATAGCTCTAAATGAGGTGTTGATATCCCTATGATAAACTAAGGATGGATCAACGACTCGACCTTCATGAAACCGACGGGTTTCAAGATTGACATAGGCACGAATGTGAGTACCGGGTGTGGTAGGTTCACTAGAGATTTTGGGAGTATAGGTGTCGGTTAAAAGATGATCAAAATCATACTCATGACACATTTTTGTTACCTATAAGAAAATTTAATGAAAAATTAGGAATAGTTGCTTTAAAGACACGTGCCTAGTGTGTGTCTATATGCAAACTATATGGAGGTGCGTTATCTCGACTCTATAACTAAAATAATGAGATTACCCAAACGCTCCTAATCTTCACTTTTGCTCAAGCGAATATGTTGATAAATACATATTGGTTATGTAATTCAATCAATATTCTTGAGATCATGTATGCATGAGTAAAACGTTTTTAGTTTGTATCAACAATGCACAAAAAAATGTTTCATAATCCTAATGTCGTGAAATTTTTCGAAAACAATGGAATTGGGGTGTTTGGCGACTTCAATGTTTTGGCGCCAAAGGTTTTGAAAAATTTGAGTGTTGATGACTTCTAATCCTAATTGCATAATTCCACTTAGTCCTAATTTCATGAAGACTCAATTAAAATTGAAAAGCCCCAATTCAATTTTCATGTATGAACAAACCCTAGACTCAAAATTAAAGAAAAGCAGAGTCAAGTGACTTACAATTTATGCTGAAAAAGTGAAAGTAGTTGATAATCTTGAAAATCAATCCCTTGAGCAAAAATGAATAATGAATTTTGGAAGGGTGTAATTGAATTTTGGGTTGTGAGGTTTGGTTTTGACGGCAATTGCAGAAGTTGGGAAGGTTTAAGATGAATAATGTGGGAAAGGAGGACTGAAATACGGGATGTATCAGATACACGGTACCACGGTACCATTAAATTTAGTGGTGCCGTGATCTGCAGAGATGAATTTTTGTCCCGTTTTGATTTATGACTAATAAGTCTCGCTGATTTAGTGAGACCTTTTGACACGAGGAAAGAATTTATACCTAATAAATTCTTTTGACGAGGAGAACCTAAACTAGACGAAAGGAGATGACTTCAATATTTTCAGTGAAATATTTAAATAGTCATGAGATTTATGGAATATGTTCCATCATTCCTAGACCTAGACGAAGATAGTTGAAGGACTCTCGTTTGAGAGGTTTGGTTAGGATGTCGGCGATATTGTCTTGAGAGGGAACTTTCTCAATAGAAATGTTTCCTTTCTGAACGTTATCGCGAAGGAAGTGGTGACGGATTTCGATGTGTTTGGTACGGGAGTGTTGAACGGGGTTTTTGCTCAAGTCAATAGAACCTTTATTATCACACATAATGGGAATGTCGTCTAGATGGATGTCATAGTCGTTAAGAGCTTGTTTCATCCATAATGTTTGTTGACATACCTTTCCGGCGCTTACATACTCGGCTTCGGTCGTGGAGATAGCAAGAGCCGTTTGTTTCTTGGAGAACCAAGAAGTTAGAAAACAACCCATGAAGGTACAAACTCCACTCGTACTTTTTCGATCCACATAATCTCCCGCATGATCAGAGTAGGCGTAGACAACAATTTCTGCACCGGTCCCCTTGGGATAGAATAATCCCAAGTGTATAGTGCCCTTAATATATCGAAAGATACGCTTAACCGCTTCAAGGTGAGAGGTTTTGGGATCCTCTTGGAAGCGAGCACAGAGGCAGACACTAAACATGATGTCGGGCCTACTTGCCGTGAGGTATAGTAAACTTCCTATCATACCTCTATACTTAGTGCTATCCACGGACTCACCTTCTTCATCTTTCGTGAGTTTAATTTTCGTGGACATGGGAGTTTTCATGGGCTTAGACTCTTCTAAACTAAATTTCTTAAGCATCTCCTTACTATACTTAGATTGATTAAATAAGATACCATATTCCATTTGCTTTATTTGTAAACCAAGGAAGAAATTTAATTCGCCCATCATGCTCATCTCAAATTCGTTACGCATGATCTTAGAGAAATCATCGCACAGTTATGGACAAGTTGAGCCAAATATAATGTCATCGACATATATTTGAACAATGATGAGATGTGAATTACGTTTCTTTGTGAAAAGTGTGTTGTCAACCACTCCCATGGTATATTCATGTTCAATCAAGAATGCCTTTAGTCTATCGTACCAAGCTTTAGGAGCTTGTTTGAGACCATAGAGTGCATTCTTGAGTTTATAAACATGATTCAGTTTCTCGAAATCAACGAATCCCGGAGGTTGTGCAACGTATACCTCCTCGTTGATATAACCATTTAGGAATGCACTTTTCACATCCATTTGGTACAACTTGAAGTCTAAGGCGCAAGCATAGGAAAGGAGTATCCTAATAGACTCTAATCTAGCTACGGGTGCATAAGTTTCATCGTAATCTATTCCTTCCTGTTGGTTATAGCCTTGTGCTACTAACCTTGCCTTATTCCTAGTTACGACGCCATTTTCGTCAAGTTTATTCCTAAACACCCACTTAGTTCCTATAATGGTTTGATTCTTAGGTGGAGGTACTAAATCCCAAACTTGGTTTGCGGGGAATTGATTAAGCTCTTCTTGCATGGCAACTACCCAGCTTTCATCCTTAATCGCTTCACCGACATTATTAGGTTCTACGGTTGATATAAAACAAAAGAAATTACTTTTGTTTTGAGCTTGTGACCTAAGGGTTCTTTGGTTTAGGTTTCCTATGACATTTTCAATAGGATGGTTCTTGGATTCCTTAATGTTGACAACTTCGTCAACTTCAACTATTTCATCCTCGATTTCATCTTCTAAAGTTTTCTTGCCATTAACCTTAATGGCTTCATCCTCATCTAAGTCATCATCCACCAAGGGTGATGTCTTAGTTTGTGAAGGACTTTCATCGAATGTCACGTTGAGTGACTCTTTGACTTTCATTGTTTCCTTGTTTAAGACAACATATGCTTTACTATTTTGGGAGTAACCTAGGAAAACACCTTCGTAAGACTTTGGGTCGAACTTGGTGAGGTAGTCCTTAGTGTTTAGTGTAAAGCACTTGCTTCCAAACACTCTAAAGTAATCAAGAGTAGGTTTCCTACCTTTCAAGATTTCATATGGGGTTTTTCTTAAGATAGGTCTAATTAGAATCCTATTTAGTATGTAAGTTGAGGTGTCCACCGCATTACACCAAAACTTTTGCGGAAATGATTGTTCATTCAACATCGTTCTACTTATCTCTTGTAGAGTACGATTTTTCCGCTTAACTACCCCATTTGATTGTGGAGTGCGTGGAGCCGAGAAATTGTGTGTAATACCATTAGCATCACAATATACTCCAAATTGCACTTCATTGTCAAATTCCTGACCATGATCCGTCCTAATAGAAACTATTGTACATCTTAATTGATTTTGGACTTTCTTACTAAATATTTCGAATTCCTCGAAAACTTGTGTCTTATTCTTAAGAAATCTAGTTCAAGTATACCTAGAGTAGTCATCAACTATTACTAAGGTGTAGTAATTTCCTTCGTAGCTCCGTACAGCAGATGGACCAAATAAGTCCATGTGAAGGAGTTCTAGGCATCTAGATGTCGAGACCATATTCTTAGCTTTGTGGCTAGAGTGAGCTTGTTTTCCAACCTTACAAGTATCACAAAAGTGTTTATCAAACTTAATCTTAGGTAAGTTTCTAACTAGTTCCTTAGACGTCAATGATTGAATTAAACGCATATTGGTGTGACCTAGTCTCCTATGCCATAGAGTGGAATTATCATCTATGGTTGCTAAGCAAATCTTATCCTTAGGCTTATTTCCTATTTTCATAACAAATAAGCCGTTCCTCCTAACTCCTTTGCCTATGGTTTTACCATTCTTAATGATCTCACTACCCTCTTCGGAGAATATAACTCTACACTTATTATCTACCATTTGACTAATGCTAAGCAAGTTTGTGGAGATCGTTTGCTCGAGGTTTGTTAGACCTCATATCTAGGATAATGATGAAGCGAAAAGTGTACCGCTTTTAGGGGGTCATTTAATCCCTAAATCGTATTTATTTGATCAAATATCGCCCTAAATCGTTCCTTTTGTCATTTTAGGTACTTTGGAGAAGAAATCTGGAAAAGGAAGCATTTTGGACGTTTTTGGAGCATAAAAGTGAAGAAAACGACAAAGTCTCAAATTTACGCTGGAAAGTACCTTTGACGGCGTCAGGATTATCCCCAGACGGCGTCATGGCTTGGCAAAAGTGGTGGATGTGAAAATTACTCATGATAAGCCAGAGAATTTGCATGGGAATTCTGACGGCGTCACCCTTTAATCTGATCAAGGTCATCACGACTTAATTTAAAGAGGGACGGCGTCACGCCTAATTCTGACGGCGTTAAGCCTTGATAAGCCAGAACGGATTTTGGAGAGCTAAAGAGGGACGGCGTCAAGAAGGCCATCCGGGAACCCTAAAAGCGGCGAGGTGACGGCGTCACACTCCATAACGTGACGCCGTCAGATCTGAAAGTCTATATATAGTTTTGCAATTTTTTGTCATTAGTGTGGAACTTATTGTGGAACTTTGTGTGTAAGAACCCTTAGACGATTTTAGCAGCTTTTTCAAGGCTTTTTGCCTTGAGATCTTCCATGTTACATTGAAGATAAGTTATCAATTAATCATTCAATATGTCTATGTGTTGTTTGATTCTATCTTGTTCTTGTCTTTTGTTTAACATGCTAGGCTAGATTTATCTTGTGTTTGCTTAGATCTAATGAAACCTAGCTATTGATTATTGGTTATTAGTGTGTTATTAGTTGTATTGGATGATTGTTCATCTATGTTAGGCTTAAGAAAACTGGCTAACTTCCTATTCGGTAACTTGCTTGAACGTCTTAAGAAGCATGAACCAATGCGTACTAAGGTTTTTATGGTTGTATTTAATGCACAAGCGAATTCTAGTGATCCCATGTTAGGAGCTTCCTAGCCGGCTCGACATAGGAGTGAAGTAGGAGCTTGTAGAGTTGGGGAAGTACGTACGCCACCCCACGATTGGTATTAAGGAATACACCCGTCATCCACGCAATTAATACACACTAATCAACCGGTAAAAGATAGTTAGGGAGTAAGGAAATCTAAGTAAACACATTTCTCTCCACATAAGTTTTACCACCTTTTCATTTTCTGTTATTTTATTTTATTTGCATTCGTGGTAACTTGGGTTAGTTGACTAGCAACTAATTCCGCCCACTCTTTCAAACCCGAGATTTTACTTGCTTTCATAAAAATATAAAAACATAAAAAGAATCTTCTCTCACCCTTAGACCTATTAGAGTAGTTTTTCATACCTAACGAACACTATTCCCTGTGGAGAACGATCAATCCCCCGTACTTACCACTACACTATACTACATCGGTCAGGTACACTGCCTGGTGGGGTTGTAAGCCTCTTGAGATCCCTCGAGAGGTAAAACCTGTTGTAAGGTTGCAAAACCACGCATCAAGTTTTTGGCGCCGCTGCCGGGGAATAGTTATTGTTTAGGTTGAATTTTTATTTTATAGGTCTACTCACTAGATTCCTTTCTAGTGAGATTTTTATTTTCTTTTTCTAGGTTTTCTTTAGTCTATCTATTTTCTTCGTTTCTTTGTTCGTAACCATTACCATTCGACATCATGGAAGATGGTAATATCCTTGATCCCAACAACCCACCACAACAACCACCACCACCTCCTAGAGCCCGTACTTTAGGAGACTACTCCCGTCCTAGCCACCATGGCTATCGAAACACCATTGAGCTCACTCAAGGAGCCAATGTCACACCCTTGCGATCCGACACCATCCGGTTGGTGCAAAGCGGATGCGCATTCCATGGACTTCGTTCTGAAGATCCTAATCAGCATCTCAAGGACTTTCTCAAAATCGTTGATTCTATAGACCTTGATGTTGCCACTCGAGAGACGACCCGACTGCGTCTCTTTCAATTCTCTCTGCGGGACCAAGCTAGTCAATGGCTAGAGCGTCTACCCGCAGGATCCATCACCTCTTGGGATGATCTCACCACTCGTTTTCTTGCTCAGTTTTTCCCACCGGGAAGAACTACCAAGCTAAGGAATGATATCTTGATGTTCCAACAACGTCACGGCGAAACCCTCTACGAGGCATGGACTCAATTCAAGGACTTACTTCAAAAAGTCCCTCACCATGGCATAGAACTTTGGCTCCAAGTCCAAATCTTCTATGACCATATCAATCTCTCCACGAGGCAAACCATTGACCAAGCGGCCGGTGGTAAGCTACGTGATCTAAGTGCGGAACAATCATGGGCTCTCCTAGAAGATCTTGCTCTTTATGACAACGAAAGTTGGAGTGATCCCCGTAATTTGAATAAAACGGTCAAGGCAATATCTTTGCCTTCGAACAATTCAAGCACTTCCGACCGTAGGATCATAGAACTTGAAGACCAAGTCAAGTTTCTTATGAAATCCTATGAGGCTCCTAAACCTTCAAGCCAAGTGAACAAAATCACTTCTTCTTGTGAATTATGTAGTGGTCCCCTCGACACTCGTGATTGCATGGAACTCCCCGAACAAGCTTTTGCGAACTACGCATCCTCGCGTACCGACGGAGCGGGAGACAAGTGGTACACTTTTAAACCCGAGCCAAACCCTTACGGTGATTCATACAACTCCTCATGGAAAAATCACCCGAACCTTAGGTGGAAACAAAACCAAAACGCACAACAAACCAATTCTTCCAACCCACCTAATCGTTTCCAATCAAGCGGTTCCAACTCGAACCGTACTTTCAACAACAATCCTTCCGGCAATGGTAGTACCAATAACTTTGAAGGATTGATGTCCCAATTTATGGCATCTCAAGAAGCTCGTTTAGCAAAGTTTGAAGCCGATTTCAAACAAAAACAAAGCGAGATGACCAATAAGATTGACACTTTGTTGAAAGCCCTCAATGACCGAGAAATGGGAGCACTCCCTAGCAACACGGTCAAGAACCCGAAACTAAACATCAACGCCATTTCATCGGTTTCGTCTCCTAGTTCTTGTCCACAATATTATTCGGTCAATTCCATGAGCACGTGTTTCAAACAAACCCAAGTCGTTCAAAATGACCAAGAAGTTATGACATCCAAATTGGTCAACAACATAGTTGAGACACCTCCCAATCAAAACCTTGACAATGAATTCAAGGAGATCCACCTTGAAAGTCCGGTTATTGATGTGTTGGATGAGAAAAAGCTCAAGTTAGGCGAAAAAGGGACCGCCTTTGTTCAAAACAAGCTACCTAAGAAGTTAGATGATCCGGGCTTATTTGTTCTACCTTGCAAGATCGGTAATTCGGAGGCTTATGACACATTAGCCGATCTTGGATCAAGCCTTAACCTACTTCCGTTATCTCTCTACACCTCTTTAAAACTAGGAAAACTTGAAGAAACCGAGGTGATAATAGGCTTAGCGGATGGGAGTGTTGCTTACCCGGTTGGAGTAGTCAAAGACGTGTTAGTACACATAGGAAAACTAACCATTTTAGCCGATTTCCACGTCCTTGATATGGTTAGCGACCCTACATGCCCCTTGTTGATAGGTAGAGGATTTTTAGCGACTGCTAGTGCTATGATTGATTGTAAGGAATCTAAGATAGCGGTAGGAGAAGGTGATACTTGGTCAGTATATGATGTGAAGAAGCACACCTATGATACTAGTGAGGAACCAACACCCCATTGGTTAGAATTAAATAGGAGACCATCTAGATATGGACCTTGGATCGATAGAGACTTCATAGGACCCCAACGCCCATTTTACCTAGAAGAGGACTTTGTGAACCGAACACATACGGTAGAGCAACTCTTAGCTAGGGATACCGAATTGGATCCATTTGAAGACCCTCTAGTTTTTAGGAAGATGATTGATTTCCTAGGAGTTTTGCCAATTAACCTAGGAACGAATAAGTGGACTCGTGAGGACGATGATCCTAAGTGGGATTGGGACAAACCAACAAAGGATGGAGATGGGTCATGGCATATTAAGATGATATTGTATGACCCGGATGGAGAGAAGTTTGAAAAGATATATTATACTAAGCGGACCAATAGGAAACTTCAATCCAAGCTTAACCCTAAAGACGTCCTCGATGACGAACTCACTTACATAGGGTAGAGTGACTTTGAGTCTAGCTACAAGACTCGTTAATAAAGAAAAGCGCTTCTTGGGAGGCAACCCAAGCTTTATTTGCTTTGTGTGTTTATTTATTTGTTTGTTTGATTTTATTTGTTTCCGTATGTGTGTTTAATTATTATTATTATTGATTCATATTCAAAAGTAAATTGTGAAAATGCTTTATTTTGTTTTTAACTTCGTCTTAACTACATATAAAGGTATTTTGCAAAAGTTAAGTGTAAGGGAAATCTAAATCGGTTTATTAGAACACAAATGGACATGAATCGTAATAATATTAAATTGACATACATATTAGTATTTGTTTGAGTCAAATGCTTGTATCGAGTCATAATGATGTTTTGCAGGATTTCCAGGAAGTAAGGTATAGGTTTTTCCAAAATTTTTCCGGAAACTTAACATGAGAATTCTGTCAGATCATTTCTGACGGCGTCAGGAGTTACAACCTGACGGCGTCAGGTTTAATTTTCTGAAAATTTTTGAAAGTTTTGCTTTCAGAAAAAGTTTTTATTAAATCTATAACTTATAATCTCCAGGAATCTGCAAAATTATCATTCCACAAGCATTATATCCTTATATATAGAGTTTATCCCGCCGATGTTATGCAGGTTTTCGTGTTTGTTTTCTCAGGTTTAACAGGTTATTTTGGACAAGGAAATGTTTGTTGGATCAAGCTTATGGCGATGCATTAGTCATGGAGCTTCAACATTACTTTGGAAGAAGATCTAACCGTGTTACCACATTATTCACCGAGCGAATCAGGGGAGTATTTGATTTCATTCTTTTACTTTATGCTTTTACATCTTGTTATTTGAACATTGGGGACAATGTTCATCTTAAGTGTAAGGGGGGGTAAAAGTACGATTAGAGAATGCTATTGCACTTGATTTTTGTTTGTTTGATGGTAGATGTGTAATAAAACTAAGAGAAACACCTGTTAGGGTAATTTTAGCGCCAAATTTAAAATTTTTTACAACATATAGGAGTGAAACTTTGATCTTAATGAGCGTCTCACGGATAGGAGTTATATGACTAGCACAAAAACCGTACCACTAAAAAATTTTCCACCCCCAAATATATGAGGTTCGCCCCTAGAATTGGTAGGAAAAGCATTTATGCTATGATGTGTGTGCCGGTAGCACTTAGATTCTAGAACTTGCGTTAGGACCATTCCGAGGCCACAAGTGAGACTACATTCGTGTAGTTAGATTTACTACATGATAAGAGGCATTAGGATTAACCAATTGTTTTACACCTGTGTTTTTTGTTATAATTACTTTGGCTACATTGGTCAAGTAATTCTCCCACACCCTTTGCGTTGTACTCATTTTCAGTACACGATACCCCTAGTACACCCCTCAGAGCCTATCTTTTCGTTTCGACCTTTAAGCATTTTACTTAAAGGAAGAATTTGTTACACCCCACTTAAATGTACACCCAAATCGCCTTAGCCTACCTTGTATGCACTCATTTTTAGTGCATTATTGTGACAACATTTGTTTAAACCCAAGTTATTTATCTAATTGATTACATGGTTGCTAAGTCGAGTCATATCCTTGTACATATTGTTTTGGGACGATTGGGACTCATGGGTAAAGTACTAGTGTAATGGAGTAATGGGGAAGAACATCATTTATTACCCCCATATGTGCTAAATATTTTAAAAGTACTCCAAGTGTTTCGATTATCTTAATTCGAGTCGATAGAATAGTTATTTGTAAAGTTATGTAAAAGTTCAAGTGTAAGGGGAATGCAATGCCCCTATGATGTATTATTTTGGATGGTAGGGCAAGAGTGTATGAATGAAAAAAAAAAAAAAAATCAAGAAAAATACAAAAAAAAAATGAGAAAAAGAAAAGTTGAAAAAACATACGGACTACCATCCCGTTTTATTTTATGTTTGTTTTATGTTTTTGTTATTTTGTTTTTAGCTTAAGATTGAGTCGAGTCTTGGCTTAGCAACATTGTATAGTACATGTAATTAATCAAGATCTTTAACTCGCCACCAGTAAAATATCCCTTATCCAACAAAACCGTGTTTATCATATCCCTACACCTAACGTTATAACCCGTTTAAAAGCCCTCTTTGATAGTTTATCTTAGGTGCTTACGCCTAGTGGAGAAGGTTTTTGATCCTTTCCCAAGCCTATGGTAATCTATTTGCTATGACAGGTAGTGAGAGATATTATCCGTTTTCATTTATGAGATTTATTTTGATGACACTTGAGAGATGTGAGTATCTAAACACTACTTGTGAGGTGCTAGTTTGTAATCTCCGTGCTTATTATGATTAAAGTGGAACGAATATTTATTGTAATTACTTTTATGTTAGCATTAAATGACCCCTAACTTGTATTTTGATTAGAATAAAAGCGCATTTGCTTGAGGACAAGCAAATCTCAAGTGTAAGGGTATTTGATGAAGCGAAAAGTGTACCGCTTTTAGGGGGTCATTTAATCCCTAAATCGTATTTATTTGATCAAATATCGCCCTAAATCGTTCCTTTTGTCATTTTAGGTACTTTGGAGAAGAAATCTGGAAAAGGAAGCATTTTGGACGTTTTTGGAGCATAAAAGTGAAGAAAACGACAAAGTCTCAAATTTACGCTGGAAAGTACCTTTGACGGCGTCAGGATTATCCCCAGACGGCGTCATGGCTTGGCAAAAGTGGTGGATGTGAAAATTACTCATGATAAGCCAGAGAATTTGCATGGGAATTCTGACGGCGTCACCCTTTAATCTGATCAAGGTCGTCACGACTTAATTTAAAGAGGGACGATGTCACGCCTAATTCTGACGGCGTCAAGCCTTGATAAGCCAGAATGGATTTTGGAGAGCTAAAGAGGGACGGCGTCAAGAAGGCCATCCGGGAACCCTAAAAGCGGTGAGGTGACGGCGTCACACTCCATAACGTGACGCCGTCAGATCTGAAAGTCTATATATAGTTTTGCAATTTTTTGTCATTAGTGTGGAACTTATTGTGGAACTTTGTGTGTAAGAACCCTAAGACGATTTTAGCAGCTTTTTCAAGGCTTTTTGCCTTGAGATCTTCCATGTTACATTGAAGATAAGTTATCAATTAATCATTCAATATGTCTATGTGTTGTTTGATTCTATCTTGTTCTTGTCTTTTGTTTAACATGCTAGGCTAGATTTATCTTGTGTTTGCTTAGATCTAATGAAACCTAGCTATTGATTATTGGTTATTAGTGTGTTATTAGTTGTATTGGATGATTGTTCATCTATGTTAGGCTTAAGAAAACTGGCTAACTTCCTATTCGGTAACTTGCTTGAACGTCTTAAGAAGCATGAACCAATGCGTACTAAGGTTTTTATGGTTGTATTTAATGCACAAGCGAATTCTAGTGATCCCATGTTAGGAGCTTCCTAGCCGGCTCGACATAGGAGTGAAGTAGGAGCTTGTAGAGTTGGGGAAGTACGTACGCCACCCCACGATTGGTATTAAGGAATACACCCGTCATCCACGCAATTAATACACACTAATCAACCGGTAAAAGATAGTTAGGGAGTAAGGAAATCTAAGTAAACACATTTCTCTCCACATAAGTTTTACCACCTTTTCATTTTCAGTTATTTTATTTTATTTGCATTTGTAGTTATTTGGGTTAGTTGACTAGCAACTAATTCCGCCCACTCTTTCAAACCCGAGATTTTACTTGCTTTCATAAAAATATAAAAACATAAAAAGAATCTTCTCTCACCCTTAGACCTATTAGAGTAGTTTTTCATACCTAACGAACACTATTCCCTGTGGAGAACGATCAATCCCCCGTACTTACCACTACACTATACTACATCGGTCAGGTACATTGCCTGGTGGGGTTGTAAGCCTCTTGAGATCCCTCGAGAGGTAAAACCTGTTGTAAGGTTGCAAAACCACGCATCAGATAACAACACAATAACAATGAACATGAACAATATGCAGCAGAATATAAGCTTCATTATTATCAATCAAGGTTTGTCGAATGATTACAAACCCTAACCATAGGCGTCTAAACAAAGACTCACGCCTAGGTACACACACACACTTTTCTGGATTACATTATGGAAGACTGATAATAAAACCTACGCCCTTTAATCTCTTTATATACTAGAGATTAGGGTTACAAAGATGTTTAAATAATACATAAATAGTCCTTCATCTTTGTCTTCATAAGTTTCCTCCATCTTTCATCTTTTGTCAATATCAACTCTAAATATAATTCCTAACAATCTTCCCCTAGTTGATATGACAAAACCAACGATATGAAAGATGATCTTCAAGCTGCAAATAAACCTTCTTCCCCTTTTTGTCATCATCAAATAGGGGTCTTCAATGCAACTTGAATCAAACGCTTCCCCTTAAACCAATAACCATCTCTTGAATCACGAACTCCATAGGCCTTATGAACTGATTACTGATGAAGAAAACCGAGTATAACGAACTTGATGAAGAAGTTGAATTTTCCAAACTTGCGTCTTATATCTTGCCCTATCCACGTGACTCCAAACTTATATGAAACAAGAAATATAAGCAGACCGAAATCTCTTGACAAATCCTCAATTGTATGAGACACTGAGCACTACAATGTAACTCCTTTAAGTGATAGTTAACTAGGTCTTCATCCATCCACCCCTTGACCTATGAAAACTAGATTTGACAAGTCATTGTCACACCATTAAGCACGAACAAGTTATCTCCAAAGTGCTAACCTCACTTTGAGATATGATAAGAACACGCACCTGTGAAACTCAACTACAACATCAAATAAACCATATTCACTTTTCTTCTTCAAATAATCACCAAAACAAGCCATAAATAAAGAATAAATCGTGATTCAAAAATCCTCTGTGTGTGTTTCTTCCCTGTGTGTGTGTTATGGAACCAATGAGTTCCAAATATCGTATCTCTTCCCCTCACTTTTAGAATCCCATGCGTTAGCAGTACAAACTGTTCCATCTCCAAAGCTAGCAGTACTAACTGTTGTTGAGCAGTACTAACGCGAAAACCAAGCAGTACTAAATGTTAACCCTAGCCGTACCAACTGCTACGTATGAATCAAAAGCAGTACTAATATTAAAAGTGAGCAGGAGAAACTATTAACCATCAGATCAGAATTAGTTCACCAGAGTCCATTACGCAGCAGCTACGTCCAATCAAAGTCCCACACAAATAAAATCATTCTGATCTATTTAATTCACATCGAAACAGTACGAGATTTAATTAACTGATCACAGCCCCACTCATCGATTAGAATAAATTGCGACCAATTAATTGAAGGATCAATAAACGACAAAGTACCATGTGCAAACAGAATAATTAATGATTCGATCAGTACGAGGATAAGAAAACTTGAATTACCGATCAGATATACTTCATCTTTGCACATGTCGCCATATCAAGAATAATATCTCTGCCACTTTGTCTCCTTATCGCCAATAATTAGAATATCAACGAAACATTGATTTAATTAAAATCAATTCGTACCTTTTCAAACTACCTTTCTTCGACACAGTAAACCTTGTAACATCCTAGATATCAAGAGCAACCTGTCTCTGATACCACTTGTGGAGATCGTTTGCTCGAGGTTTGTTAGACCTCATATCTAGGATAACAACACAATAACAATGAACATGAACAATATGCAGCGGAATATAAGCTTCATTATTATCAATCAAGGTTTTTCGAATGATTACAAACCCTAACCATAGGCGTCTAAACAAAGACTCACGCCTAGGTACACACACACACTTTTCTGGATTACATTGTGGAAGACTGATAATAAAACCTATGCCCTTTAATCTCTTTATATACTAGAGATTAGGGTTACAAAGATGTTTAAATAATACATAAATATTCCTTCATCTTTGTCTTCATAAGTTTCCTCCATCTTTCATCTTTTGTCAATATCAACTAGGGGAAGATTGTTAGGAATTATATTTAGAGTTGATATTGACAGGATCTGAACACACGAGTTGTGTTGGGGATACTTCGAGTATATACTTGATAGCACGCGGAATTTACTACTAAGTACTTAGAAGATGTACGTGTTTGGTGATTGAATGACTAAAACAATAATAACAAATAACAATATCAATCAAACACTTTGCTTCAATTAATCAAACGATTACAATGAATAAATGATGAAGCGAAAAGTGTACCGCTTTTAAGGGGTCATTTAAGCCCTAAATCGTATTTATTTGATCAAATATCGCCCTAAATCGTTCCTTTTGTCATTTTAGGTACTTTTGAGGAGAAATCTGGAAAAGGAGGCATTTTGGACGTTTTTGGAGCATAAAAGTGAAGAAAACGACAAAGTCTCAAAATCATGCTGAAAGTTACCTTTGACGGCGTCACAATCTACCCCAGACGGCGTTATGCCTTGGCAAGAAAAGGTGGACGTGAAATTTACTCATGATAAGCTAGTGAAAATGGCATGTGAATTCTGACGGCGTCACGCTTTAACCTGATCAAGGGCGTCACGGCTTAAATCAAAAGGGGACGGCGTCACGTTCAAGGTTCGACGGCGTCAAGCCTTGATAAGCCAGAATGGATTTTGGGAGAGCTAAAGAGGGACGGCGTCAAGAAGGTCATCCGGGAACCCTAGAAGCGGCGAGGTGACGGCGTCACACTCCATAAGGTGACGCCGTCAGATCCAAAAGTCTATATATAGTTTTCTAATTTTTTGTCATTAAAGAGGGCTTAGTGTGTGGAATTTTGGGAGAAAACCCTAAGACGAATTTAGCTTCTTTTTCAAGGCTTTTAGCCTTGAGATCTTCCATGTTACATTGAAGATAAGTTATCAATTAATCATTCAATATGTCTATGTGTTGTTTGATTTTATCTTATTCTTGTCTTTTGATTAACATGTTAGGCTAAATTTATCTTGTGTTTGCTTAGATCTAATGAAACCTAGCTATTGATTATTGGTTATTAGTGTGTTATTAGTTGTATTGGATGATTGTTTATCTATGTTAGGCTTAAGAAAACTGGCTAACTTCCTATTCGGTAACTTGCTTGAACGTCTTAAGAAACATGAACCAAATGCGTACTAAAGGTTTTTATGGTTGTATTTAATGCACAAGCGAATTCTAGTGATCCCATGTTAGGAGCTTCCTAGCCGGCTCGACATAGGAGTGAAGTAGGAGCTTGTAGAGTTGGGGAAGTAAGTACGCCACCCCACGAATGGTATTAAGGAATACACCCGTCATCCACGCGACTAATACACACTAATTAACCGGTAAAAGATAGTTAGGGAGTAAGGAAATCTAAGTAAACACATTTCTCTACACATAAGTTTCTCACCACATTTTTATTTTTGTTATTTTATTTTATTTGCATTCGTAGTAATTTGGGTTAGTTGACTAGCAACTAATTCCGCCCACTCTTTCAAACCCGAGATTTTACTTGCTTTCATAAAAATATAAAAACATAAAAAGAATCTTCCTCAACCCTTAGACCTAATTAGAGTAGCCTTTCACACCTAACGAACACTATTCCCTGTGGAGAACGATCAATCCACCGTACTTACCACTACACTATACTACATCGGTCAGGTACACTGCCTGGTGGGGTTGTAAGCCTCTTGAGATCCCTCGAGAGGTAAAACCTGTTGTAAGGTTACAAAACCACGCATCAAGTTTTTGGCGCCGCTGCCGGGGAATAGTTATTGTTTAGGTTGGATTTTTATTTCTATTATGTCTACTCACTAGATTCCTTTCTAGTGAGATTTTTATTTTATTTTTCTAGATTTTCTTTAGTCTATCTATTTTCTTTGTGCTTTTGTTCGTAACAGATCTTCATTGACTATTCAGTTTGCCATTATGGAAAACGCGAATCCACCCCTTACACCTGGCGAAGTGGCTTTGTTGCGTAGCCAACTTGAGAATGAGATCAGTGAGCTCAGGGAGCTCAGTAGAATGATTGATATAGAGCTTGATTATGCCTTGAACAACTTAGGGACCGCCATATACTCAGATAATTACTTAGAACGTAATAATCTTACGGTTGAGAAGTTGATTGAGAAAATTGATGAAGTAAAGATAGATCCTAGGTTTGATGATTATTTCAATGAATACCCCACTAAGGCGGAGATTGCTTACTATAACAACCTAGTTGATAACCCTCGACCACCTTTTGTTAGAATTGACCCAAAGATTAAGAGAGGTGATCCTGGAAATGTGAAGATACCATGTATGATTGGGTACCAATACGTTGAGCATGCTTACATTGACTGTGAATCCCCAATCAACGTTATGTCCTTAGGCCTTTATAGCCAGATCATAAACACACCACTTGAGCCTAGGATGGACCCCAAATGTCCAGGCGGAGTTTGCAACTTCGTTTGAAGGATTAAGGATATACATATCCTTGTTGGGAACTTTACCTTTGTCACCAACTTCATGATTTTAGAAGATATGGCAAGTGTTGTTGACTGCCGCCTATCTCGCGTTGTGTTAGGTAAGCCATTTATCGGAGCATCCAATTTAAGGTATGACCGTTTGAAAGGCACGGTTCAGTTTTCTAATCACATAGATAGGATCACATATAGGATGCCTTATCGGGTTAATGAATTTCGTTTTGTGCCTCGATTTGACATGGACAACATTGGTGCGATTGAGGACATCAATGAAGAGGATAAAGAAAAAGGCATGGACCATGTTTGGAATAAGAGAAGCCTTTATTATAAAGATTGCTTAAACCTTGGACCTAAATACAAAATTGATATGGAGGTTGTTAGGATGATTAGAGGGGCAATTGAGAAGCAAAACGGAAAAACGTAGACCCCGTGACTTTGAGTCTAGCTACAAGACTCGTTAATAAAGAAAAGCGCTTCTTGGGAGGCAACCCAAGCTTTATTTGCTTTATTTGCTTTGTGTGTTTATTTACTTTTTTGTTTGATTTTATTTGTTTCCGTATGTGTGTTTAATTTTTATTAGTATTGATTCATGTTCAAAAGTAAATTGTGAAAATGCTTTATCTTGTTTTTAACTTCGTCTTAACTACATATAAAGGTATTTTGCAAAAGACAAGTGTAAGGGAAATCTAAATCGGTTTATTAGAACACAAATGAACATGAATCGTAATAATAATAAATTAACATACATATTCGTATTTGTTTGAGTCAAATGCTTGTATCGAGTCATAATGATGTTTTGCAGGATTTCTAGGAAGTAAGGTAAAGGTTTTTCCAGAAATTTTCCGGAAACTTAAAATGAAAATTTTTGTCAGGTCATTTCTGACGGCGTCAGGGTTTATAACCTGACGGCGTCAGATTTAATTTTCAGAAATTTTTGAAATTTTTGTTTTCATAAAAAGTTTTTATTAAAATCTCCAACTTATAATCTCCAGGAATCTGCAAAATTATCATTCCACAAGCATTATATCCTTAATATATAGATTTTTCCCGCCGTTGTTATGCAGGTTTTCGTGTTTGTTTTCTCAGGTTTAACAGGTTATTGTGGACAAGGAAATGTTATGGAATCAAGCTTATGGCGATGCATTAGTCATGGAGCTTCAACATTACCTTGGAGGAAGATTTAACCGTGTAACTTCACTATCCACCGAGCGAATCAGGGGAGTATTTGATTTCATTCTTTTACTTTTTACTTTTACATCTTGTTATTTGAACATTGGGGATAATGTTCATCTTAAGTGTAAGGGGGGTAAAAGTACGATTTTAGAGAATACAATTGCGCTTGATTTTTGTTTGTTTAATAGTAGATGTGTAATAAAACTGAGATAAATACCTGTTAGGGCAATTTTAGTGCCAAATTTAAAATTTTTTACAACATATAGGAGTGAAACTTTGATCTTAATGAGCGTCTCACGGATAGGAGTTATTTGACTAGCACAAAAACCGTACCACTAAAAAATTTTCCACCCCCAAATATGTGAGGTTCGCCCTAGAATTGGTAGGAAAAGCATTTATGCTATGATGTGTGTACCGGTAGCACTTAGATTCTAGAACTTGCGTTAGGACCATTCCGAGGCCACAAGTGAGACTACATTCGTGTAGTTAGATTTACTACATGATAAGAGGCATTAGGATTAACCCATTGTTTTACACCTGTGTTTTTGTTATAATTACATTGGCTACATTGGTCAAGTAATTCTCCCACACCCTTTGCGTTGTACTCATTTTTAGTACACGATACCCCTAGTACACCCCTCAGAGCCTATCTTTTCGTTTCGACCTTTAAGCATTTTACTTAAAGGAAGAATTTGTTTACACCCCACTAAAATGTACACCCAAATCGCCTTAGCCTACCTTGTATGCACTCATTTTTAGTGCATTATTGTTACAACATTTGTTTAAACCCAAGTTAATTATCTAATTGATTACATGGTTGCTAAGTCGAGTCATATCCTTGTACATATTGTTTTGGGACGATTGGGACTCATGGGTAAAGTACTAGTGTAATGGAGTAATGGGGAAGAACATCATTTATTACCCCCCATATGTGCTAAATATTTTAAAAGTACTCCAAGTTTTTCAATTATCTTAATTCGAGTCATTAGATTAGCATTTGTAAAGTTATGTAAAAGTTCAAGTGTAAGGGGATGCAATGCCCCTATGATGTATTATTTTGGATGGTAGGGCAAAAGTGTATGCAAAAAAAAAAAAAAAAAAAAAAAAAAAAAAAATTCGAAAAAATCAAGAAAAATACAAAAAAAATGAGAAAAAGAAAAATAGAAAAAACATACGGACTACCATCCCGTTTCATTTTATGTTTATTTTATGTTTATGTTTTGTTATTTTCTTTCATTAGCTTAAGATCGAGTCTAGTCTTGGCTTAGCAACATTGTATAGTACATGTAATTGATCAAGATCTTTAACTCGCCACCAGTAAAATATCCTTTATCCAACCAAACCGTGTTTTCCTTTTCCCTACACCTAACGTTATAACCCATTTAAAAGCCCTCTTTGATAGTTTATCTTTGGTGCTTACGCCTAGTGGAGGAGGTTTTCGATCCTTTCCCAAGCCTATGGTAATCTATTTGCTATGACAGGTAGTGAGAGATATTATCCGTTTTCATTTATGAGATTTATTTTGATGACACTTGAGAGATGTGAGTATCTAAACACTACTTGTGAGGTGCTAGTTTGTAATCTCCGTGCTTATTATGATTGAAGTGGAACGAATATTTGTTGTAATTACTTTTATGTTTGCATTAAATGACCCCTAACTTGTATTTTGATTAGAATAAAAGCGCATTTGCTTGAGGACAAGCAAATCTCAAGTGTAAGGGTATTTGATGAAGCGAAAAGTGTACCGCTTTTAAGGGGTCATTTAAGCCCTAAATCGTATTTATTTGATCAAATATCGCCCTAAATCGTTCCTTTTGTCATTTTAGGTACTTTTGAGGAGAAATCTGGAAAAGGAGGCATTTTGGACGTTTTTGGAGCATAAAAGTGAAGAAAACGACAAAGTCTCAAAATCATACTGAAAGTTACCTTTGACGGCGTCACAATCTACCCCAGACGGCGTCATGCCTTGGCAAGAAAAGGTGGACGTGAAATTTACTCATGATAAGCCAGTGAAAATGGCATGTGAATTCTGACGGCGTCACGCTTTAACCTGATCAAGGGCGTCACGGCTTAAATCAAAAGGGGACGGCGTCACGTTCAAGGTTCGACGGCGTCAAGCCTTGATAAGCCAGAATGGATTTTGGGAGAGCTAAAGAGGGACGGCGTCAAGAAGGTCATCCGGGAACCCTAGAAGCGGCGAGGTGACGGCGTCACACTCCATAAGGTGACGCCGTCAGATCCAAAAGTCTATATATAGTTTTCTAATTTTTTGTCATTAAAGAGGGCTTAGTGTGTGGAATTTTGGGAGAAAACCCTAAGACGAATTTAGCTTCTTTTTCAAGGCTTTTAGCCTTGAGATCTTCCATGTTACATTGAAGATAAGTTATCAATTAATCATTCAATATGTCTATGTGTTGTTTGATTTTATCTTATTCTTGTCTTTTGATTAACATGTTAGGCTAAATTTATCTTGTGTTTGCTTAGATCTAATGAAACCTAGCTATTGATTATTGGTTATTAGTGTGTTATTAGTTGTATTGGATGATTGTTTATCTATGTTAGGCTTAAGAAAACTGGCTAACTTCCTATTCGGTAACTTGCTTGAACGTCTTAAGAAACATGAACCAAATGCGTACTAAAGGTTTTTATGGTTGTATTTAATGCACAAGCGAATTCTAGTGATCCCATGTTAGGAGCTTCCTAGCCGGCTCGACATAGGAGTGAAGTAGGAGCTTGTAGAGTTGGGGAAGTAAGTACGCCACCCCACGAATGGTATTAAGGAATACACCCGTCATCCACGCGACTAATACACACTAATTAACCGGTAAAAGATAGTTAGGGAGTAAGGAAATCTAAGTAAACACATTTCTCTACACATAAGTTTCTCACCACATTTTCATTTTTGTTATTTTATTTTATTTGCATTCGTAGTAATTTGGGTTAGTTGACTAGCAACTAATTCCGCCCACTCTTTCAAACCTGAGATTTTACTTGCTTTCATAAAAATATAAAAACATAAAAAGAATCTTCCTCAACCCTTAGACCTAATTAGAGTAGCCTTTCACACCTAACGAACACTATTCCCTGTGGAGAACGATCAATCCCCCGTACTTACCACTACACTATACTACATCGGTCAGGTACACTGCCTGGTGGGGTTGTAAGCCTCTTGAGATCCCTCGAGAGGTAAAACCTGTTGTAAGGTTACAAAACCACGCATCAATAAACGTGAAGCTCTTAACGTACGTATGAATATTTATATCAAACCCTAATTGAGAATCTCCTTTTATAAGACAAGGAGTCCTTTACAAGAAAACTTATCTACCGTATAATTCTAATTCGATAAGATATACAATACATCTTTTCTATAATTATCTTCACACGGTTTCATCTTGATCTTATAAGCAGTACTAACTCCACATATCAACAGTACCAACTGCTGATGTATTCTTCAGCCGTACTAACTTTCATATAACCGTATCAACTGTTTAAGTTTAATTCCCAACAATCCTCCCCTAAACTTATGATTTTGATGCAAATCAATAAGTTTCTTGAATTAAACTTCTGATTATGTTGATGAAGTGGATTCTTTCAAACACTTGACTTAAATCTCGAAACACTTGGGAATTTTCTTCATGTATCATACTCTTTTGGTCAACTCTTCAAAAATTACCAAAATTAATTTAATTCCATCAAGAAATTAATGCCTTATACCAACCCAAGAGTTAATTCCTTATATCAACCCCACATTTAATATCATTAAACCTTCATTAACTCTATAAAAACTCACATATCCACACAAAATCTTCACATTCCAGAGAACAACTTTCAAACACCATGAATCCTTCATCATCCAACATTGTAGAAATCTCATCTGACTCTTCTTCTGATTTGGGAAGTTCAGGTTGGGCAAACTATTTTCCTCCAACCTACACTGGTCAGACTAGCAGAAAATGAAGGACAACACTTCCAATATCATCCGATGAACTACCAACTCCTCCATCCTTTGTCTATGAGACATCTTCCTCCTCTGACTCTGATGATGAGCCTCCTCCATTGTCCGTTGTTTTGACAGGAGAGCTTGAGAAGGCTGTAGCTGGAATGAGCCAAATCCAAGTGCCTAAGAGACATGAAGCTCGTCCCAAGCCAAAACCTCAAGTGCTAGGCCTCCCTTGCAAGAAGGTGTCTGAAGCTATGAACATGGAAGGCATAAAAGTTCATAGAACTATGCCAGATGTCAAAGGCAAAGGAAAAGGAAAGCTTGAGTAGTTGTGTTGTGTTTGTGTTGCGTACTTTTTGTTAGTAGGTTTTGTTGGTTTTTCATATATGAAGCTCGTATGTAATGAATCATCTTTAATGAATAGACTTTTTATGCACTTCTTTATAATTCATCCCTGACTCTTAATTCCTCCCCTGAATTTCATAAGCATCTTTAATAGCAACTAGAAAAAACTTTAATCCTCCCCTGTTTGGAAGAATCCTCACCATCAGATGAACTAGAAAATATAACATCCAAGCTCAGCATCCAATAAGACCATTTGTACAAGTTACCATCAATTCAGTTGTTTAGTTTCAAATTGCTCTCAACACTTCCAGATGTATTACCTTCTGAGAGAGGTGTATCACAGAGCATAAACTCAGTAGGAACTAAGTTTTGAACAATCTGTACAAACTGGTGAAGCCAGCAGTTCAGACTGTTAACCCCAACAGTACTAACTGTTAACAAAAAGTTTTCAGAGATAAAATCAAATTTGTAATTTTAATGTGGATGCGAAAACAGTTTTGCCCACTTATAGTTTTTAGCAAACTATCAGCTATCAACGGATTTGACTTGTCTTTACCAATAGCCGTTTGCTATGGACTAGTCAACTCTTCACACTTAGATATGGTGAGCTGATAACCATCCAGTTTTTGGTAAACTATCAACCATAAACGGATTTGAGTGGTCTTTACCAGAAACTGTTTGATTTGGACTAGTTGATTCTTATGTTGATTAAACATGGTGAATCAATTACCATTTGTTGTGTGACAAGCATTCACACTTGACAATCCAAACCACCATATTTCGCAAAGCACAATCCAAAGCAAAAAGCTTTTCTTAACCTGAAATGTTAGTCCAAAACAAAAGAAAACACAATACACAATATTCTCTTTTAACATTTATCACAATTGACTAACAAATTCACAAGCAGTACTAAAAATTTTCAAGCAGTACAAACTATACAAATAGCACAACTAGCAGTACAAAAACCAAAAACACTTAGACATTAATCTGTTGAAGGATTAAGCATTCCAATACCTGTTACCAAGTACCGAAACCTTCCTACATCAAAACCTTTTGTTAAGAGATCAGCAAAGTTGTCATCAGTGTGTATTTTAACAACTTTTATTAACTTCTTTTCAGCACAGTCTCTTATAAAATGATGTCTAATTTCAATATGTTTAGTTTTTGAATGTTGAACTGGATTTTTAATGATGCACATTGTACTGCTATTGTCTATATGTATAATAGTATTTAAGAAATTGTACCCATAGTCAAGCAACTGATTTTGAATCCAGAGAACTTGAGCACAACAACTTGCAGCTGCCTCATATTCTGCTTCAGTAGTAGAATTGGCCACCATAGTCTGCTTTTTACACTGCCAAGAAATCAATCTACAACCCAAGAACTGACAACCACCTGTTGTAGACTTTCTATCCATGCTAGCACCAGCATAATCCGAATCTGAGAATGCTACTAGATCAAATGCAGATTTTTTAGGATACCATAGCCCCAAGTTAGGTTGACCTTTAAGGTATCTGAAGATTCTCTTTACTGCTGTGAGATGAGACACCTTAGGATTTACTTGGAATCTTGCACAAGCACAAACTGAGAACATAATGTCAGGCCTGGATGATGTGAGATACATCAGAGACCCAATCATAGATCTATACATGTGCACATCCACATCTTCACCACTGTGATCTTTTAATTGTAAGTGTGTCTCCTTATCAACTGGTGTGCTAACAACCTTGGCATCTGTAAATTGGAATTTCCTCAATATTTCACCAACATATTTATCCTGAGAGATAAATATTCCATCAGGCTTCTGCTGTACTTGAAGCCCTAGAAAGAAGGTAAGCTCACCCATAGAGCTCATATCAAACTGATCTTTCATTAATTTCTCAAACTCTCTACACATTTGTTTGTTTGTAGAACCAAAGATAATGTCATCTACATAAACTTGAACCAGTAGTATATCATCCTTGTTCTTCTTAATAAAGAGAGTCTGATCAATTTTCCCTCTATGAAATCCATTTGTCAGAAGATATTTAGCTAGAGTTTCATACCAAGCTCTTGGAGCCTGATGCAATCCATATAGAGCTTTTACCACCTTATAGACCTTGTCAGGATGGTCTGGGTCTATAAAACCTGGAGGTTGAGAGACATAGACCTCCTCATCAATAGTACCATACAGAAAGGCACTCTTCACATCCATTTGATAGACCGTAAACCCCATATAGGAAGCATAAGCAAGAAATAACCTTATTGCTTCAATCCTGGCAACAGGAGCAAACACCTCCTCATAATCTATACCCTCTTCCTGAGTATAGCCTTGAGCAACAAGTCTTGCTTTGTTCTTTATCATAATGCCCCTCTCATCCTTCTTATTCCTGAATACCCACTTTGTACCAATCACTCTCATTCCCTTTGGTAAATCAACCAGAACCCAAACCTTCTGAATTTTGAATTGAAGCAGTTCCTCTTGCATAGCCTCAACCCAACTTGATTCTTTTAAAGCTTTTAACACATTCTTGGGTTCAATCTAAGATAGAAAACATACAAACATACACTCAAGCTCATCATCATGATGTTTTTCTTCATATACCACACTAAGAAATCTATGATGATCTGGGTCTTGAATTTGCCTTCTGGTCTTGACTCCAGATTGTACATCTCCTATAATATTGGAAAGTGGATGATTCCTATGTACAATAGTATGGGGAGTAGAAGGAGCTGCATAGCTGGTAGGCATATTTTGCAGACCATCTCCAAAGAAATCAAACTCAGCAACTTGAGGAGCAGTATGAACTGCCTGACTTGGTTCAGCAGTACCAATGTTGGACTCAACAGTACTAACTTCATTTGTACTATTTTCAGGAATCTCTATTTCTTTACCATTCAGTCCACTGGTTTCAGCAACATCTTTCTCTTTATCTACACCACTTGATGATGGAATATCATCAGTCTTTGTAGAAGACTCATTCAATGAACTTTCTTCCATGATTGGCATGAAAATGCAATCTTCAGCTTCCTCCTCTGAACTTGCATCATGGTTAGTATTTGTACCTGTAACAGGCACATAATTCATGGAATCTGAAAGACTGTCAATATCAAAGATCCAATCAGGACCAACACCTGCAACATTTGGTTTATTCTCTAAAAATTCTATGTGCAGATTTTCTTCTACTTGCTTGGTGCTTATATTGTACACCCTAAAAGCCTTACTGTGCAGAGAATAACCAACAAAGAAACCTTCCTCAGATTTCCCATCAAACTTTCCTAGCTGGTCTTTGGTATTAAGGATAGTTACATGACAACCAAAAGGTCTCATGAAGCTTAAAGCAGGGGTTCTACCTCTAAGAAGCTCATAAGGAGTCTTATTGTGAGGTTGCACAACTAAAACCCTATTCAACACATAACAAGCAGTGCTAACTGCTTCAGCCCAAAATGAAACTGGTAGCTTAGAGTCAGCTAACATTGTCCTAGCAGCCTCTATAAGAGTTCTATTCTTCCTCTCAGCTACTCCATTTTTCTGTGGGGTTCTAGATACACTAAATTCTCTCTTAATACCTTTTTCTCTGCAAAAATCATCCATCACCTTATTTTTAAATTCTGTTCCATTATCACACCTGATTATTTTAACTTTCCTATCCACTAGGTTTTCTACTTCAACAATTAAGGTCTTAAGGATTGCACTAGTTTCATCCTTAGTTCTCATAAAGAACACCCAAGAAAACCTACTATAATCATCAGTGATAATAAGACAATATCTCTTAAAATTCAAGCTATTCACAGAAGTAGGACCAAATAAGTCCATATGCAACATATATAAAGCTTGAGAAATAGAGTTCTGGACTTTTGGCTTACATGAGGCTCTGTGTTGCTTACCTTTAAGGCAAGAAACACAGGTTTGGTCATTGAGAAAAGTTTTATTTGGTAAACCTCTTACCAACCCATTTTTAGCAATTTTGTTAATGGTTTTAAAATTAACATGACCAAGCCTTCTGTGCCACAACATTGATTCTTCCAATGTGGCTTTTGCAACGAGGCAAGTAAGACCTGCTTTAGGAACAAGGTTGTTCATCTCAATACTGTATGTATTATCCTTTCTGGGGATTTTAAGCAATACTTGATTTTCATCAGGTAGCTTGAAATCAGGAGAAAGAATAAGGCAGTCAGTATCAGTAAAAAGAACCTTATTCTTTTTATCACATATCTGTGACACACTAAAGAGGTTGTACTTTAACTCTGGTACAAAATACACATTATCAAAATCAAGATTACCAGTTTTTATGACACCTTTACCAGTAATTCATCCACCAAAGACAACTGGTCCACCATCCAATGCTATGAAATCTGAAAGATAGGACATGTTGCCTGTCATGTGCCTAGAACATCCACTGTCTGAGTATCCTCTATCTTCTTTGCCATTTGAAGGATGTTCCTGCACACAAAATAAAGGTGTTAGTTTCTTTTGGGGACCCAAACCATCACTGGTTTGGATCTGCCTTGTGCATCAAGATGAGAAAATTTATTGGGGGTCATTGATGCACCATTGGGTTTGGTAGATTTTCTAACCCAATGTGCTGAGGCCTTGACAGCATTTCCCCTTTTTCCCTTAACACTTAAGTGCCTAGCAGTAGGATTTGCTGGTCCAGCAGTTGGAACTGCTGACCTAGCCGTTGGAACTGCTTGCTTAATCTTAGGCACCCATTTCTGGTTTGTCATAGCTGTTTTCACATAAAAATGCCTTTCAACTGTTTGTGCATTATTTGAAAATTGTTTTGCACTTGAAACAGTTTGCTTGTTGTTAAACCACCTATTTTGTCTAGCAGTTGAAACTGTTTTGATGCCAGACTTTAACATAACAGCTTTGGGTGACATCTTATGATTTGCATTAGGGCTTGTCAATCTAGTTGGACTGTTTTGAGTTGCCCTAGCATTATAATTCTCATTCACCCTTGTATTCCCAGAAACTCTCATTTTACATGGATTAGAATCACAATAAGCAACCATATGATCAAAACTACCACACACAAAACATACTTTTCTAATCATGGCAAACTTATCATCTAATTTCTTAGATTTTGAGTGATTCCAGTTCCTATGACTACTCTCAGAACTTGATGATCTGTTCTTAGTCCTATACATCTCAGCATATCTAACATTTTTCCTAACTGGTTTTATGTTTTCAGTTTTAACCACTTTAGGAGCATGTTTAACTTCTACCTTAACAGCATTAGGTTTGACCTTAACCTTACCATCCTCATCATCAGATGTCCATTCCTCAATAATTGGAGCATCTGAGTTCCTATCAGAGTACATCTTTTCATCAGAAAGAGATCTATCACTAGCACTCACAAAAGAATCTTCTGCCTTAACAAACTTAACAGGATTCTCACTTGCTTTAACACCATATCCAGGAAAATCCATATCCTTAAACTCATCTAAACCTGTATGAGCTAAATCAATTCCTGGTGGAGCAAACATTCCTCTAAAAGGGGGTGCAACTGACTTATAACCTAAACCAGATTTAGCTTTGTTAAGTATTTGACTCTCTACAATCTTCTTAACTCCGTTTGAAGTATATTCAAGAGTGTCTACACTTAACTGGATGTTTTCTTTTTCCTTTTTAAGCTTCTCTAGTTCATATACAAGTCCACTCATTTTATTATCTTTTATTTGCAATTCCCTCTTTAAAATACCTATCTCATCAGAAAAGTTTGACTCATTATGTTTATAAAACACAATTTGTTCTTCTAGAACAGCTAATCCTCTTTTATGGTTTGCCAGACTAGAGTTTACTTGATTAAATTCTATTCTAAGCTCATCATACTGTTTCTTAACATTTTCATAATCTTTTAAAGCACGACAAGAGTCTGAACATTTTTGAAGTATATATACCTCAGAATCTGAGAAATCCATTAAACCCAAGTTAGCTGGTTCCTCTTCTTCTTCCATGAAGCTCCAATCGAATCCAGCTCCATCCACAGCTACCATAGCCTTAGAAGAAGATTCTTCAACATTGACTGTTCTCTTTGTTCCTTGCTGATTCTTAAATCCTTGACCCTGGTTGCTTTGTTGTCTTGGACCTCTACATTCCCTGGCAAAGTGCCCCATCTTGTGATAATTATAGCATTCCACCTTAGACTTATCTGATGCGTGGTTTTGCGACCTTACAACAGGTTTTACCTCTTGAGGGATCTCAAGAGGCTTACAACCCCACCAGGCAGTGTACCTGACCGATTTAGTATAGTGTAGTGGTAAGTATGGGGGATTGATCGTTCTCCACAGGGAATAGTGTTCGTTAGGTATGAAAAACTACTCTAATAGGTCTAAGGGTGAGAGAAGATTCTTTTTATGTTTTTATATTTTTATGAAAGCAAGTAAAATCTCGGGTTTGAAAGAGTGGGCGGAATTAGTTGCTAGTCAACTAACCCAAGTTACTACGAATGCAAATAAAATAAAATAACAGAAAATGAAAAGGTGGTAAAACTTATGTGGAGAGAAATGTGTTTACTTAGATTTCCTTACTCCCTAACTATCTTTTACCGGTTGATTAGTGTGTATTAATTGCGTGGATGACGGGTGTATTCCTTAATACCAATCGTGGGGTGGCGTACGTACTTCCCCAACTCTACAAGCTCCTACTTCACTCCTATGTCGAGCCGGCTAGGAAGCTCCTAACATGGGATCACTAGAATTCGCTCATGCATTAAATACAACCATAAAAACCTAGTACGCATTGGTTCATGTTTCTTAAGACGTTCAAGCAAGTTACCGTATAGGAAGTTAGCCAGTTTTCTTAAGCCTAACATCGATAAACAATCATCCAATACAATTAATAACACATTAACAACCGATAATCAATAGTTAGGTTTCATTAGATCTAAGCAAACACAAGATAAATCTAGCCTAGCATGTTAATCAAAAGACAAGAACAAGATATAATCAAACAACACATAGACATATTGATTGATTAAGTAATTACTTATCTTCAATTAAACATGGGAGATCCAAGGGTATGAAAACCCTTAAAAATGGCAGAAATTCGTCTTAGGGTTTCTCCTCACCAAGTTGCACACTAATGACAAAAAATTGCAAAACTATATATAGAGTTTAAGGGCTGACGGCGTCACGTTATAGGACTTGACGCCGTCACCTCGCCGTGTCTCGGGTTCCCGGATGGCCTTCTTGACGCCGTCCCGCTTTAGTGCTTCAAAATCCGCTCTGGCTTATCAAAGGTTGATGCCGTCAGAAATGGGCTTGACGCCGTCTCTCTTTAGCTTAAACCGTGACGACCTTGATCACTTCAAAGGGTGACGCCGTCAGAAATTACATTGCAAAACTCTCTGGCGCGTCATGTGTATTTTTCATATCCACCTCTTTTGCCAAGCCATGACGCCGTCAAGAGCAATACTTGACGCCGTCAAAGGTACTTTTACAGCCGATTTTGAGACTTTGTCGTTTTCTTCACTTTTATGCTCCAAAAACGTCCAAAATGCTTCCTTTTTCAGATTTCTTCTCCAAAGTACCTAAAATGACAAAAGGAACGATTTAGGGCAATATTTGATCAAATAAATACGATTTAGGGCTTAAATGACACCCTAAAAGCGGTACACTTTTCGCTTCATCAAATACCCTTACACTTGAGATTTGCTTGTCCTCAAGCAAATGCGCTTTTATTCTAATCAAAATACAAGTTAGGGGTCATTTAATACTAATATAAAAGTAATTACAACAAATAGTCGTTCCACTTTAATCATAATAAGCACGGAGATTACAAACTACCACCTCACAAGTAGTGTTTAGATACTCACATCTCTCAAGTGTCATCAAAATAAATCTCATAAATGAAAACGGATAATATCTCTCACTACCTGTCATAGCAAATAGATTACCATAGGCTTGGGAAAGGATCAAAAACCTCCTCCACTAGGCGTAAGCACCTAAGATAAACTATCAAAGAGGGCTTTTACATGGGTTATAACGTGAGGTGTAGGGATATGATAAACACGGTTTTGTTGGATAAGGGATATTTTACTGGTGGCGAGTTAAAGATCTTGATTAATTACATGTAAAATATGGCGTTGCTAAGCCAAGACTAGACTCGACTTAAGCTAATGAAAGAAATAACAAAAAGGTAAAATAAACATAAAATGAAACGGGATGGTAGTCCGTATGTTTTTTCTACTTTTCTTTTTCTCATTTTTTTGTATTTTCCTTGTTTTTTTTTTTTTTTTTTTTTTTTTTTTTTTTTTTTTTTTTTTTTTTTTTTTTTTTACATACACTCTTGCCCTACCATCCAAAATAATACATCATAGGGGCGTTGCATTCCCCTTACACTTGAACTTTTACATAACTTTACAAATAACTATTCTAATGACTCGAATTAAGATAATCGAAACACTTGGAGTACTTTTAAAATATTTAGCACATATGGGGGTAATAATGTTGTTCTTCCCCATTACTCCATTACACTAGTACTTTACCCATGAGTCCCACTCGTCCCAAAACAATATGTACAAGGATATGACTCGACTTAGCAACCATGTAATCAATTAGATAATTAACTAAGGGTTTAAACAAATGTTGTAACAATAATGCACTTAAAAATGAGTGCATACAAGGTAGGCTAAGGCGATTTGGGTGTACATTTAAGTGGGGTGTAACAAATTCTTCCTTTAAGTAAAATGCTTAAAGGTCGAAACGAAAAGATAGGCTCTGACGGGTGTACTAGGGGTATCGTGTACTAAAATTGAGTACAACGCAAAGGGTGTGGGAGAATTACTTGACCAATATAGCCAACGTAATTATAACAAAAACACAGGTGTAAAACAATGGGTTAATCCTAATGCCTCTTATCATGTAGTAAATCTAACTACACGAATGTAGTCTCACTTGTGGCCCCGGAATGGTCCTAACGCAAGTTCTAGAATCTAAGTGCTACCGGTACACACATCATAGCATAAATGCTTTTCCTACCAATTCTAGGGGCGAACCTCACATATTTGGGGGTGGAAAATTTTTTAGTGGTACGGTTTTGTGCTAGTCATATAACTCCTATCCATGAGACGCTCATTAAGATCAAAGTTTCACTCCTATATGTCGTAAAAAGTTTTAAATTTGGCACTAAAATTGCCCTAACAGGTATTTATCTCAGTTTTATTACACATCTACCATCAAACAAACAAAAATCAAGTGCAATTGTATTCTCTAAAGTATCGTACTTTTACCCCCCCTTACACTTAAGATGAACATTGTCACCAATGTTCAAATAACAAAATGTAAAAGTAACAAGGTAAAAGAATGAAATCAAATACTCCCCTGATTCGTTTGGTGGATAAGGAGGTAATATGGTTAGATCTTCTTCCAAGAGAATGTAGAAGCTCCAAGACTAATGCATCGCCAAAAGCTTGATTCCACATACATCTCCTTGTCCAAAATAACCTGTTAAACCTGAGAAAACAAACACGAAAACCTGCATAACATCGGCGGGATAAATCTATATATAAGGATATAATGCTTGTGGAATGATAATTTTGCAGATTCCTGGAGTTTATAAGTTAGAGATTTAATAAAAACTTTTTATGAAAACAAAACTTCCAAAAATTTCAGAAAATTAAAACCTGACGCCGTCAGATTGTAATGCCTGACGCCGTCAGAAATGATCTGACAGAATTCTCATGTTAAGTTTCCGGAAAATTTCTGGAAAAACCTATACCTTACTTCCTGGAAATCCTGCAAAACATCATTATGACTCGATACAAGCATTTGACTCAAACAAATACTAATATGTATGTTAATTTATTATTATTATGATTCATGTTTATTTGTGTTCTACTAAACTGTTTTGGATTTCCCTTACACTTAACTTTTGCCAAATACCTTTATATGTAGTTAAGACGAAGTTAAAAACAAAATAAAGCATTTTCACAATTTAGTTTTGAACATGAACCAATAATAATAATAATTAAACACACATACGGAAGCAAATAAAATCAAACAAACAAATAAATAAACACACAAAGCAAATAAAACTTGGGTTGCCTCCCAAGAAGCGCTTTTCTTTATTAACGAGTCTTGTAGCTAGACTCAAAGTCCCCGAACATTATGTGATTCCATCATTCGTCACGGTTCCTAGGCCATTCTCATTTGATTCTCTATCAGAATCACTTTCATAGTAAAGGTATTTCGGGTCCTCGAGATCAAAAGGATTGTTTTGGTATTTAGAACTAAGCTCTGTATCATGTTTAAAGAATCCACTCGACAGGTCAAAAGTGTCCTTACATCCTGATGAAGCGAAAAGTGTACCACTTTTAAGGGGTCATTTAAGCCCTAAATCGTATTTATTTGATCAAATATTGCCCTAAATCGTTCCTTTTGTCATTTTAGGTACTTTTGAGGAGAAATCTGGAAAAGGAGGCATTTTGGACGTTTTTGGAGCATAAAGTGAAGAAAACGACAAAGTCTCAAAATTGTGCTGGAAATTACCTTTGACGGCGTCAGGATTTGTTCTGGACGGCGTCATGGCTTGGCAAAAGTGGTGGATGTGAAAATTACTCATGATAAGCCAGAGAAATTTGCATGAAATTCTGACGGCGTCACCCTTTAATCTGATCAAGGTCGTCACGGCTTAATTTAAAGAGGGACGGCGTCACCCCTAATTCTGACGGCGTCAAGCCTTGATAAGCCAGAACGGATTTTGGAGAGCTAAAGAGGGACGGCGTCAAGAAGGCCACCCGGAACACTAAAAGCGGCGAGGTGACGGCGTCACACTCCATAACGTGACGCCGTCAGATCTGAAAGTCTATATATAGTTTTGCAATTTTTTGTCATTAGTGTGGAACTTATTGGGGAACTTTGTGTGTGAAAACCCTAAGACGATTTTAGCAGCTTTTTCAAGGCTTTTTGCCTTGAGATCTTCCATGTTACATTGAAGATAAGTTATCAATTAATCATTCAATAAGTCTATGTGTTGTTTGATTCTATCTTGTTCTTGTCTTTTGTTTAACATGCTAGGCTAGATTTATCTTGTGTTTGCTTAGATCTAATGAAACCTAGCTATTGATTATTGGTTATTAGTGTGTTATTAGTTGTATTGGATGATTGTTCATCTATGTTAGGCTTAAGAAAACTGGCTAACTTCCTATTTGGTAACTTGCTTGAACGTCTTAAGAAACATGAACCAATGCGTACTAAGGTTTTTATGGTTGTATTTAATGCACAAGCGAATTCTAGTGATCCCATGTTAGGAGCTTCCTAGCCGGCTCGACATAGGAGTGAAGTAGGAGCTTGTAGAGTTGGGGAAGTACGTACGCCACCACACGATTGGTATTAAGGAATACACCCGTCATCCACGCAATTAATACACACTAATCAACCGGTAAAAGATAGTTAGGGAGTAAGGAAATCTAAGTAAACACATTTCTCTCCACATAAGTTTTACCACCTTTTCATTTTCTGTTATTTTATTTTATTTGCATTCGTAGTAACTTGGGTTAGTTGACTAGCAACTAATTCCGCCCACTCTTTCAAACCCGAGATTTTACTTGCTTTCATAAAATTATAAAAACATAAAAAGAATCTTCTCTCACCCTTAGACCTATTAGAGTAGTTTTTCATACCTAACGAACACTATTCCCTGTGGAGAACGATCAATCCCCCGTACTTACCACTACACTATACTACATCGGTCAGGTACACTGCCTGGTGGGGTTGTAAGCCTCTTGAGATCCCTCGAGAGGTAAAACCTGTTGTAAGGTTGCAAAACCACGCATCAAGTTTTTGGCGCCGTTGCCGGGGAATAGTTATTGTTTAGGTTGAATTTTTATTTTATAGGTCTACTCACTAGATTCCTTTCTAGTGAGATTTTTATTTTCTTTTTCTAGGTTTTCTTTAGTCTATCTATTTTCTTCGTTTCTTTGTTCGTAACCATTACCATTCGACATCATGGAAGATGGTAATATCCTTGATCCCAACAACCCACCACCACAACAACCACCACCACCTCCTAGAGCCCGTACTTTAGGAGAGTACTGCCGTCCTAGCCACCATGGCTATCGAAACACCATTGAGCTCACTCAAGGAGCCAATGTCACTCCCTTGCGATCCGACACCATCCGGTTGGTGCAAAGCGGATGCGCATTCCATGGACTTCGTTCTGAAGATCCTAATCAACATCTCAAGGACTTTCTCAAAATCGTTGATTCTATAGACCTTGATGTTGCCACTCGAGAGACGACCCGACTGCGTCTCTTTCAATTCTCTCTGCGGGACCAAGCTAGTCAATGGCTAGAGCATCAACCCGCAGGATCCATCACCTCTTGGGATGATCTCACCACTCGTTTCCTTGCTCAGTTTTTCACACCGGGAAGAACTACCAAGCTAAGGAATGATATCTTGATGTTCCAACAACGTCAAGGCGAAACCCTCTACGAGGCATGGACTCGATTCAAGGACTTACTCCAAAAAGTCCCTCACCATGGCTTAGAACTTTGGCTCCAAGTCCAAATCTTCTATGACCATATCAATCTCTCCACGAGGCAAACCATTGACCAAGCGGCTGGTGGTAAGCTACGTGATCTAAGTGCGGAACAATCATGGGCTCTCCTAGAAGATCTTGCTCTTTATGACAACGAAAGTTGGAGTGATCCCCGTGATTTGAATAAAACGGTCAAGGCAATATCTTTGCCTTTGAACAATTCAAGCACTTCCGACCGTAGGATCATAGAACTTGAAGACCAAATCAAGTTTCTCATGAAATCCTACGAGGCTCCTAAACCTTCAAGCCAAGTGAACAAAATCACTTCTTCATGTGAATTATGTAGTGGTCCCCACGACACGCATGATTGCATGGAACTCCCCGAACAAGCTTTTGCGGACTACGCATCCTCGCGTACCGACGGAGCGGGAGACAAGTGGTACACTTTCAAACCCGAGCCAAACCCCTACGGTGATACATACAACCCCTCATGGAAAAATCACCCGAACCTTAGGTGGAAACAAAACCAAAACACACAACAAACCAATTCTTCCAACCCACCTAATCGTTTCCAATCAAGCGGTTCCAACTCGAACCATACTTTCAATAACAATCCTTCCAACAATTATGGTAGTACCAATAACTTTGAAGGATTGATGTCCCAATTTATGGCATCTCAAGAAGCGCGTATAGCTAAGTTTGAATCCGAATTCAATCAACAACAAATGGAGATGACCAATAAAATTGACAACTTATTGAAAGCTCTCAATAACCAAGTGTTATCACCTCCACATAAGGACGCTAGGAACACAAATAGCGGACCCCAAGTAAAAGACCCCTCTTCATCCAAACACGTCCACTTCGTCAACATTGTCACTATCAAACCAATTGATAGGAATGAGGATAATAGTGAACCTGAGGATGAGGTTAAGAAAGTCGAGGTTGATAAGGAAGTTTAGACAAGTGAGATTGAAGAAGTAGATGATGATGAGGACTACTTCAATAGGCTACCCACTAAGGAAGAGCGTGCATATCATACAAACTTATTCGATGACCCCGAGACACCATACTTCCTAGGTAGACCAATCATAGAAATAGGCGACCCTTCTAATCTCAACATACCATGCAACATCGGACATTTGCATGTGTGGAAAGCCTACATCGACCTTAGATCACCCATAAACATCATGACTAGAGCCCACTACAACTTGATAATGAAAAATCAACTTGGGTATAGGATGTTCCCTGACAAGGGTTGGATGAGTAACTTCACGGGAAGAGTTAAGGGATTACCGGTTTATGTAGGAAACTTCACCTATGTCTCCGACTTTGTAATTGTAGAAGATATCCGCCCAATAGTCGATGCATCCTTGATGCGCGTGATGTGTCGTTGCGGTTTAGCATGTTTTAATGCCTACTCAAGTTTTAAATTTATATTTAGCCGACTTATCAATAACACACACACTTAACGAGCAGTGTACCCGGTCAGTATGAATATAATGGTAAGTAGAGTGTCGATCACTAAGAGTGGAACGTATTATCTAGTTATTCTAATCAGTATTTTAATATATTAAGTTAGCTATACAACCTAATCTAGCGCAAGGGGGTTTCAGCCTGAGAGACTGGCACGATTTGGTTGTAATTAAATAATAAACTAAACCAATAGGCACGAATCAGCAAGTAGCACACACGTACACAGATAAATACTCGAGACAATAAGAGGGCTGTCCTTATGATAAGTAGTTTGTCACTTGTTGTATTGCTAGTCTTATATGAAGTGTATAGTTCGATGCAACGCACCGAGATTAAGTCCTTTCTCGTTGGTTCTAATCTTATCGGCGAGTAAACCCTTAATGATTACTTATGACTATCCCGTTTATCTTTCTCCTACTTTTCTACAGACCATAGAATACATAGGCATCTAATAAACAGGCGAGGGCAGAGGCATGGCGACCCGATCAACACTCAGCTAGACACAGAGGTTATCAATGCACTAATAAAAGTCACCAATGACATCAACATATAAACTTTAATTAATGAGAAAGTAGTTTTAAGGGAGTGCAACCTTTCCGTTGTCACGTTACACAAGCCACCAATCTTGATGAATTAAAGTTTACTAACACAATAAAACAAAACTACTTAATGAATTAAACATATGCAGCACCTTCTTACAGCTCTTGTATCTTTGATTTGGGTGTGTCTTGTGCTGCTGCCTTGACTGAATTCGTCCTTGGTTTTTGGTCTTCGGTCTTCGGTTAAAACTTCGGAACTCTTAATTCGTCTGGTCTTTGGGGTATTTATAGTTTCTGTCTGAGGGTGAGATGCGGCGCATCTAAGGAGTAGATGCGGCGCATGTACTTAACTTCGCGTGGGGTCCAAGATTATAATATTCAGGAATATTCGTACACCGCCAGAAGATGCGGCGTATCTTTATCTTTGGATGCGGCGCATGTCCTCTTGTATCTTGGATCGTATCTGGTGAAATATTGATAGTGATGCGGCGCATGTCATAAGTGAGATGCGGCGCATCTGGAGCAGAATAGTCTTGATCTTGTACATTTCGGTAGACTCTTAACTTCTTGCATGTTTTGCTCCATAATTAGTCCAAAATCGCCAAGTTTCACCAAATGCTTGTTTTCAACTGAGAATTACAAAAGTAAACGATTAAGTATCAATCCTCATACATAATATAATAAAACAAGTCAATTTAATAGGATAAATGATAGTAATAAAATGTACTTATTTGAGTTCATCAAATATCCCCCCACTTGAACTTTACTTGTCCCCAAGTAAACCTTAGAATTAATCTTATGAAAATGTATCCTAACAGATATTAAGATTTATTTTTATATTTAAGCATGTATTCGTTTTTGTCATAATCACACAACTAAACACTTAACGAATTAGAAGTAGAATAAAATATTTTGATAAAAGCAAATCTAATCGTTTAACTGTCTAGTCGCGACGAATATTCTATCATAAGCTTGGCAAGTATACACATCTCCACCACTAAAGCCAAGGAATAACAAGTCTAAAGCGGTAAAAAGGGTTTTTAGGTTTAAGGGTTAATTATTCTTAATCACTATCGATCTCAAATTCCAGAAAAGGCGACAAAATCACAAATACATGATCGAATCCACGAACACGATACTTGCAATTGCTCAAATCCTTAACTCGAATAGGCTAAAGATAGGTCCAAACTTCACCAATAATAATATATCAAAAAGGGCGACAAAATCATAAATACATAGCCGAATCCACGACTACGATACTTAAGATTGCTCAAATCCCTAATCTCAATAAATCAAAGGTTTGGTTGGATAAAGAATAATACAGGGCATGGATAATATTTGGGATATAAATTGGTGTAAAATAAAAAATAAACAAAACAAATAAATTAAAATCCTAAGTGTGGTTAATCACTATCCCAACCATCCCATGAATAAGACTCATATCATTGACTAACTCACGCTTTGACACTTGAAACTCACGCTTTGGGTAGACACGAATTATACTCAACAAGATCTTAATCAAAGAATAAACCTTAGTTGACGTTCCCATAACTGCCAACTCCCATTCAATCCATAGATATAATATACAACAACTAGTGGTGATATCGACCACTTACATAACTTTACATCGTTGGTTAAAACAAACATCCAACTTTCTTCTTTTTCTTTTTTTTCTTTTCTCATTTTTTTTCGATTTTTTTTTTTTTTTTTTTTTTTTTTTTTTTAAACTACTAACATAAACATAGATGTGTAAAATTTCACCACATCACCAAAATGATAATTCTGGATAATTTTTCCATACTTTTCATGACTTCAGAAATAACGGTAATAGTGAAAGTAGTAAACACACGAAAAATAAACTCAAAGATATACAATATTTACTTTCACTCCAATTGCATTGTGCAATTTCCCGACCTAACCATAGATAATGAATTACGCACGCGAACGCAGGTAATGTAAGGAAACTCACTTTGCCTATAGCAATTAACCAACCACGGATTTTAATCTACAGGGTAGGCTAAGGTTTAAGGTGTAACGAAACATTTTAAACAAAGGTGTAAGAAACGAAAGGAATGGCTCTGAGTGTTTTTCTAAGGGTATCTTACTCTAAAAATGAGAGTAACAAAGGGTTTATACGGGGGTTAACTAACCAGTGTAGTTAGCTAATAACACATAACATATAAGGCTATTTGGGTGTAATCCTATAAATTTTACCAATTTAGACAAGTCATTCCAATTATATAAAATAATACTTATTATGGTGGTCTCGAATAGTATACAAGCCAAGTTCTAAAGTTTACAAGTCACCGGCACACTCATAGATTTGTGAATTTTGAAAAATCACAATTTTTGAAAATGACGTCATGTGTGCAGCTATGCAACTTAGACTTTAAACAAAAACATGCTAAAAAATTTTAAATTTTGATATATTAAGCACATTTTAAGCATATTTTGAAAAGTTTAGGACAAGTAAGCGTTAAGTGTTCTAATTCTCCAATCCCCCCACTTAAGTTAAACAACGTCCTCGTTGTTTGTATAAAAGGTTAAAAACTGGAAAATAAAAGAATTAGAACAGAAAAACTCCCCTGAGATTTGCTCGGTATGATCCTCCATTAGTATTAGAGCAAAAATCAATTTCTTGTGGATTAGAACGTTTAAGCTTCATATTTGATGTATCCACAGGAAATGCAGGAATCTATAATACCACCAAGGCTTCAAAACACACCTAAGATAAGAAAGGTTCAACTTGCATAATACATTAGTAGTTAGGAAAAAATAAAACATAAAAATAAAAATGAAAATCATCAGGTTAGTCGATGCGCCGTATCTTATGGAAGAAGATACGCCGTATCTAGCCTGGAATAAATACGGATCAGAATAAAAGATGCGCCGCATCCTTAACCAGGGATGCGCTGCATTAAAATAAACTGATAAAAAGTTTTAAAGTCGAAAATAAAAAATGCAGAAAAATAAAATAAAATAAGATATGACCATTGCAGGAGATGCGTCGCATCTCAGGATGGAGATGCGCCGTATCCTCGGCGGCCTGACTGACTCGACACATAAACAAAATAATAAAAGGATAAATCCGGGTTGTCTCCCGGTAAGCACTTGTCTTTATTCCAGAGTCTTCAAGTTAGACTCACGTTCAACTCTTTAGTATCGATCATTTATTCCTACATTGCCACGTAGGATCCATTTAGCAACCAATTCGTCACGTATATATTCAGGTCCCAAATTCAAAACTCCTTTATAGAATCCTTCCATCATTTGATATGGGTACTCAATCCCTCTTTTCATGTCATCATTACTAATAAAAAGGAATGGAGAGAATTTGTAGCAGACCCTATTAGTAGCATGTTTAAACCCAGGGTGAGTTCGGGGCATCATATAAGTGATAATGTCGCTTCCACATTGAAAGGTGATCTTCCCTTCAAATCGTTTTGCATTAATAGTGATCTCCCTACAAAATGGTTTTCCAACAATCACGTCACCCATATTGCTGTCACGATAGGCATTCATGTCTTCAACAACGGCGAACTCAGTTACAATAGTAAAGCGTCCAACGAAGATCGGGACATTAATGAAGGCTCCAACTACATTCTTCCCTTTATGCTCCACTTTATTTCTCATAATAGAATTGTAAAAGCTTCTTGACATGACATTGATTGGTAAAATAGGAAAGAAATTGGCGTCAATACACTTGTACCCAATCATGCATGGGAATTGCAAATTGTAAGCACAATTGGCGTTGATCCTTCTACCGTAATCCCAAGAACCATCATATCCCTCAAATTCATCGTAATTCCTAGTATTAATAACGTTGACTTTTGGACTATCCACAATTTCTCCTTCTTCTAACTCAGATTCCGCATCGTCCATGAATAGGTCCTTGGATTCTATTGGTCTATCAAGGTCATTAAGTTCAATGTAGTCCCTGTCGTAACGTTCGGGTGATTTATCATGCACTAATATATCATTCATAAAGTTGGCTTCGAAGTCGAAGTCAATCAGCTCTCCGAATCCATCCATTTTCCTTCTGAAATAATCACAAAAGCATCAGTAGGATCTGTTCGCTAGAAGAGAAATTAATGAATATAGAAACGGATATAAGAATACAATTAGCTGATATCAGAAGACGATGCGCCGTATCCAAAAAGTAGGATACGCCGTATCTTATAATCGTTAAAATTAAATCACACTTTTATTCAGAAAATAGATACGCCGCTGATGCGCGTGATGTGTCTTTGCGGTTTAGCAGTTTTAATGCCTACTCAAGTTTTAAATTTATATTTAGCCGACTTATCAATAACACACACACTTAACGAGCAGTGTACCCGGTCAGTATGAAGATAATGGTAAGTAGAGTGTCGATCACTAAGAGTGGAACGTATAATCTCGTTAATCTAATCAGTATTTTAATATCCTAACGCAAGGGGGTTTCAGCCTGAGAGACTGGCACGGTTTTGTTTGCAAGTAAATAATAAAATAAACAATAGGCACGAATCAGCAAGTAGCACACACGTACACAGATAGATACTTGAGACAATAAGAGGGCTGTCCTTATGATTAAGTAGATTGTCACTTGTTTTATTGATAGCTTTATATGAAGTGTATGTAATTAACCCTTTCTCGTTGGTCCTATTCTTATCGGCGAGTAAACCCTTAATGATTACTTATGTCTAAAAGTTATTCCTAAGTGATCAATTTAGAAACAACCGTGGGAGCCACATCTTGTCCCGCAGTCAAATGCCCGCAAGCCACTAATAAACACAGAGGTTATCAATGCACTAATAAGTAGTAACCAAAGACATCAACATATAAACTTTAATTGATGGGAAAGCAAGTATTAAAGGGAGTGCAATCTTTCGTTGTCACATTACACAAGCCACCAATCCTGATGAATTAAAGTTTGCTAACACAATAAAACAAAACTACTTAATGAATTAAATACATGCAGCACCTTCTTACAGCTCTTGTATCTTCGATTTGGGTGTGTCTTGTGCTGCCTCCTTGACTGAATTCGTCCTCCTGTTCTGCTGTTTGGTCTTCGGTGTTAGGGTTTCGGACCTTTTAATTCGTCTGGTCTACGGGGTATTTATAGTTTCTGTCTGAGGGAAGATGCGGCGCATCTACTAAGTAGATGCGGCGTATGTACTTAACTTCGCGTGGGGTCCAAGATTATAATATTCAGGAATATTCGTACACCGCCAGCAGATGCGGCGTAACTCTTGATTAGATGCGGCGCATGTCCTCTTGTATCTTGGATCGTATCTGGTGATATCTTGATATAGATGCGGCGCATGTTGATAGTGAGATGCGGCGCATCTGGAGCAGAATTGACTTGATCTTGTCCATGTCAGTAGACTTTCACTTTATGCACGTTTTGCTCCATAATTAGTCCAAAATCGCCAAGTTTCACCAAATGCTTGTTTTTACCTAAGAATTACAAAAGTAAACGATTAAGTATCAATCCTCATACATAATATAGTAAAACAAGTCAAATAAATAGGATAAATGATAGTAATAAAATGTACTTATTTGAGTTCATCAAATATCCCCCCACTTGAACTTTACTTGTCCCCAAGTAAACCTTAGATTAAATCTCATGAAAATGTATCCTAAAAGATGTTAGGATTTATTTTTATATTTAAGCATGTATTCGTTTATTTCATAATCACACAACTAAACACTTAACGAATTAGAAGTAAAATAAAATAAGTCGATAAAAGCAAATCTAATCGTTTAACTGTCCAGTCGTGACGAATATTCTATCATAAGTTTGGCAAGTATACACATCTCCACCACTAAAGCTAAGGAATAACAAGTCTAAAGCGGTAAAAAGGGTTTTTTAGGCTTAAGGGTTAATTATTCTTATTTCACTATCGATCTCAAATTCCAGAAAAGGCGACAAAATCACAAATACATGATCGAATCCACGAACACGATACTTGCAATTGCTCAAATCCTTAACTCGAATAGGCTAAAGATAGGTCCAAACTTTACCAATAATAATATATCAAAAAGGGCGACAAAATCATAAATACATAGCCGAATCCACGACTACGATACTTAAGATTGCTCAAATCCCTAATCTCAATAAATCAAAGGTTTGGTTAGATAAAGAATAATATAGGGTATGGATAACATTTGGGATATAAATTGGTGTAAAAATAAAAATAAACAAAACAAATAAATTAAAATCCTAAGTGTGGTTAATCACTATCCCAACCATCCCGTGAATAAGACTCATATCATCGGATAACTCACGCTTTAACACTTGAAACACACGCTTTAGGTAGACACGAATTATACTCAACAAGATCTTAGTCAAAGAATAAACCTTAATTGGCGTTCCCATAACTGCCAATTCCCATTCAATCCATATATATAATACAACAAATAGTGGTGATATCGACCACTTACATAACTTTACATCGTTGGCTTAAAATAAACATCCAACTCTTTTTTATTTCTTTTTCTTTTTTTTTTTTTCGATTTTTTTTTTTTTTTTTTTTTTTTTTTTTTTTTTTTTTTTTTTTTTTTTAACTTTGAAACATAAATATAGATGTGTAAAATTTCACCACATCACTATAACTTTCTTTCTGGATAATTTTTTTTTTCATACTTTTCATACTTTCAGAAATAACGGTAATAGTGAAAGTAGTAAACACACGAAAAATAAACTCAAAAATATACAATATTTACTTTCACTCCAATTGCATTGTGCAATTTCCCGACCTAACCAAAGATAATGAATTACGCACGCGAACACAGGTAATGTAAGGAAACACACTCTGCCTATAGCAATTAACCAACCACGGACTTTAATCTACAGGGTAGGCTAAGGTGTAAGGGTGTAACGAAACATTTTAAACATAGGTGTAAGAAACGAAAGGAATGGCTCTGAGTGTTTTTCTAGGGGTATTTTACTCTAAAAATGAGAGTAACAAAAGGGTTTATACGGGGGTTAACTAACCAGTGTAGTTAGTTAATAACACATAACATTTAATAGGCTATTTGGTGTAATCCTAGAAATTTTACCAAGTTAGACAAGTCATTCCAATTATATAAATAATACTCATTATGGTGGTCTCGAATAGTATACAAGCCAAGTTCTAAAGTTTACAAGTCACCGGCACACTCATAGATTTGTGAATTTTTGGAAAATCACAATTTTTGAAAATAACGTCATGTGTGCAGCTATGCAACTTAGATCTTAAACAAAAACATGCTAAAAAAATTTAAATTTGATATATTAAGCACATTTTAAGCATAATTTTTGAAAAAGTAGGACAAGTAATTGTTAAGTGTTCTAATTCTCCTATCCCCCCACTTAAGTTAAACAACGTCCTCGTTGTTTGTATAAAAGGTTAAAAACTGGAAAATAAAAAGAATTAGAACAGAAAAACTCCCCTGAGATTTGCTCGGTATGATCCTCCATTAGTATAAGAGCAAAAATCATCTTCTTGTGGATTAGAACGTTAAAGCTTCATACTTGATGTATCCACAGAAAATTCAGAAAACTATAATACCACCAATACTTTAAAACACACCTAAGATAAGAAAGGTTCAACTTGCATAATACATTAGTAGTTAGATAAAAATAAAACTTAAAAAATTAAAACTGAAAATCATCAGGTCAGTCGATGCGCCGTATCTTATGGAAGAAGATACGCCGTATCGAGCCTGGAATAAATACGGATCAGAATAAAGATGCGCCGCATCCTTAACCAGGGATGCGCCGCATTAAAAATAAACTGATAGATAGTTTTAAAGTCGAAAATAAAAATGCAGAAAAATAAAATAAGATATGACCATTGCAGGAGATGCGTCGCATCTCAGGATGGAGATGCGCCGTATCTTCGTGCGGCCTGGACTGACTCGACACAGAAAACAGTAAAATAAATCCTCCGGGTTGTCTCCCGGTAAGCACTTGTCTTTATTCCAGAGTCTTCAAGTTAGACTCACGTTCAGCTCTTTACTTGGTCCTTGTCACGGTCCATCCTTCTTCCTTCATCCGAAAGATTTTCCCATATATCTCTGCGACGTTTTCCTCCGTTCGACTTAATCTAATATAACTCTTGGTCATCACAGCAGTATATTCTTCATCAGGACCCAAAGAATATTTGATGATTTTAAATTTTTCAGAAATAATCATGGGTGGCTCATTGTATGGAATCCCAAGTAGTTGACACTTTCTTTTGGTGAATTCTTCTTCGTCTTTGTCAACAAACTTAAAATAAGGATCCTTAATCAAATAGTCATCTAGTTCCTCAATCAACGACTCATTATTATTATCATCTTGAATCGCCTCCCATTCTTTTTCCAAGTCATATTGTATCCGTCGACTAAGCTTCGTGAAATCATCAAACTGTTTATGCACCCATTCCCAGAAAGTAGTATCCGATGTCCCCTTAAGTCCTTTCAAGCGTTCAATCCTGCCCTTTTCTTGTAAAGCCTCCGATTTTCGTGGGCAGTCTTCAACATTATCGTACCACTCATAATCTTCAAAGGTTACATCGTTTCCAACCCGTCTCATCCCAATTATACTTCCCCCATTACAGGTTCCGTCACTTTTGTAATCACAGGTCGGCCAAGCACTACTTCCGTCCTTGAAAACGAATGGTGTACAGGTATGATTAATGTGCTCAAATTCCCATGGTTTATCCCAAACCCATGGTACTTGGTCATTCCATTCATAGTACCAGGTGTTTTTGAAATCATCGTAAGTCTTAAATCCTGGTAGATCTCCGGTAAGCACATCATCATCGACTTGAAGAAGGTAGTTAAATTCCTTGAACTGCTTGCACAGGGGTGTCTCATAATCGAACACATCAATGTCAATTCTGAAAAGTTCTTCAATCCCCTCATTGATTGTTGAATCATGAAGTGACGACCCATAATCGCTTTCTACTTCTTCATCTTCTCCTCTCATCCAATATACCCATAATGCATCCTTAGTAGCTCGATCCATGCTCTCATGGTTATTAAACTTACTAGCCAACCACTCTGAAAAATCAACATCGTTAGGGTCATGGTTAACGTCAAAGCAAACTTTCCCAATCATATTTCTTTTTATCTCCATGAACTCGTTAAATTGCTTCTTAAAACTCCTAGTCAACCATGAAGTCATAATCTCCTTGACCTCATTTACAGGGGCAAATTCCGGACTACCATATTTGAGTTCTAGCCAATCATTGAGGGAGAGGTCTATCAATCTTACTATCCTGCCATGAAATAGTAATTCCGCCAAAGCATAATTCATGTCATTATCCTGATAGTTCTCATTTAATCCCCAGTACCACTCGGAATAAGGCATGTAAGAGTTTTGGGTATTGCCTCCACCACAGTTGTTGTTGCTTGAGTCCATGTATGCAAGAGAGAATTTCCCATCATCTTCTTCGATAGTAGTCCAGTTCAATCCTTCGGCTTCAATCATAGGCCATAAGAGCGACAATTCTTCCCCAGTGTACCTCACAAATACATCATAAGAGAATACCTCTTTGTCAATGTTGCATAAACGCATAAATTCCTTAAAAGCAGCTTCAAGAGGAGTCTCCCAAGAGAATAAGTCTGCATCGATCATGAGTACATTGAATGAATCTGAAAACAAGCATTCCTTAGCAAGATACCCATTAACTGGCATGTCTTCCATAGCAAAATCTGTCATCCAAGGTAAAATCATCAGTAGGATTTGTTCGCTAGAAGAGAAATTAAGGAATATAGAAACGGATATATGAATACAAATAGCTGATATCTGCAGTCGATGCGCCGTATCCAAAAAGTAGGATACGCCGTATCTTAATACGTTAAAAATTTAATCAGACTTTATTCAGAAAATAGATACGCCGCTTAGAACTTATGAATGCGCCGTATCGAATTAATTAATCAAAAATCAGCTTATCTAATTAAAATTAAATGCGTCGTATTAACGAAAGTTAATGCGCCGTATTTTCGTTACGTTTAAAAATAAAAGATTTTTGATTCAGTAAGATGCGCCGTATCGACAGAGATCGATACGCCGTATTTGTTTAATAATTCGCAAACTGTTTTTAATTAAAATAATAGATACGCCGTATCTTCAAAAGAAGATGCGTCGTATGTCGTTAACGTCCAGAAAATTTTTATCAAAATCAGATACGCCGTATCTTCAAAAGAAGATGCGTCGTATTACTTTATCGTTTAGAAAAATTTTCTTGTTAAAAACAGATACGCCGTATCTTGGGGAAAAGATGCGTCGTATCGAATTAATTAAACGCGTTGTATTTAAAAAAAAATTGAACGCAATACGCCGTATCTGAGAGATCAGATGCGCCGTATCGTTCGATTTAGCACAGTACAACGATAGCAGAACACACAAAAATACGAAAAAAATTAAAACAAATAAAAACACACAACGAAAATAAACACACAAAAATAAAAGAAAACAATTAACACACAATACAACAAATATGCAAAATAGTACAATGATGCAATTAATCTAATAAAAAGAAAAACCTAATAAAAATACTAATCAAATTAACAGAAAATAACAATTCACTCCCCGGCAGCGGCGCCAAAAACTTGATGCGCGTGATGTGTCGTTGCGGTTTAGCAGTTTTAATGCCTACTCAAGTTTTAAATTTATATTTAGCCGACTTATCAATAACACACACACTTAACGAGCAGTGTACCCGGTCAGTATGAAGATAATGGTAAGTAGAGTGTCGATCACTAAGAGTGGAACGTATAATCTCGTTAATCTAATCAGTATTTTAATATCCTAACGCAAGGGGGTTTCAGCCTGAGAGACTGGCACGGTTTTGTTTGCAAGTAAATAATAAAATAAACAATAGGCACGAATCAGCAAGTAGCACACACGTACACAGATAGATACTTGAGACAATAAGAGGGCTGTCCTTATGATTAAGTAGATTGTCACTTGTTTTATTGATAGCTTTATATGAAGTGTATGTAATTAACCCTTTCTCGTTGGTCCTATTCTTATCGGCGAGTAAACCCTTAATGATTACTTATGTCTAAAAGTTATTCCTAAGTGATCAATTTAGAAACAACCGTGGGAGCCACATCTTGTCCCGCAGTCAAATGCCCGCAAGCCACTAATAAACACAGAGGTTATCAATGCACTAATAAGTAGTAACCAAAGACATCAACATATAAACTTTAATTGATGGGAAAGCAAGTATTAAAGGGAGTGCAATCTTTCGTTGTCACATTACACAAGCCACCAATCCTGATGAATTAAAGTTTGCTAACACAATAATACAAAACTACTTAATGAATTAAATACATGCAGCACCTTCTTACAGCTCTTGTATCTTCGATTTGGGTGTGTCTTGTGCTGCCTCCTTGACTGAATTCGTCCTCCTGTTCTGCTGTTTGGTCTTCGGTGTTAGGGTTTCGGACCTTTTAATTCGTCTGGTCTACGGGGTATTTATAGTTTCTGTCTGAGGGAAGATGCGGCGCATCTACTAAGTAGATGCGGCGTATGTACTTAACTTCGCGTGGGGTCCAAGATTATAATATTCAGGAATATTCGTACACCGCCAGCAGATGCGGCGTAACTCTTGATTAGATGCGGCGCATGTCCTCTTGTATCTTGGATCGTATCTGGTGATATCTTGATATAGATGCGGCGCATGTTGATAGTGAGATGCGGCACATCTGGAGCAGAATTGACTTGATCTTGTCCATGTCAGTAGACTTTCACTTTATGCACGTTTTGCTCCATAATTAGTCCAAAATCGCCAAGTTTCACCAAATGCTTGTTTTTACCTAAGAATTACAAAAGTAAACGATTAAGTATCAATCCTCATACATAATATAGTAAAACAAGTCAAATAAATAGGATAAATGATAGTAATAAAATGTACTTATTTGAGTTCATCAGCCGCTTAGAAATTTGAATGCGCCGTATCAATTTTAATAATCAAAAATCGATATTTATTTAAAATTAAATGCGCCGTATTAACAAAAGTTAATGCGCCGTATTTTCTTTACGTTTCAAAATACGAGATTTTTGATTCAGAAGATACGCCATATCGACAGAAATCGATGCGCCGTATTTGTTTAATTAATCGAAAACTGTTTTTAATTAAAATAATAGATACGCCGTATCTGCTAAAGCAGATGCGTCGTATGGCGTTAACGTTTAGAAAAATTTTTTTATCAAAAACAGATACGCCGTATCTTGGGGAAAAGATGCGTCGTATCGCTTTATCGCTTAGAAAAAATTTTCTTATTAAAAACAGATACGGCGTATCTTGGGGAAAAGATGCGTCGTATCGAATTAATTAAACGCGTTGTATTTTATAAAAAGTTGAACGCAATACGCCGTATCTGAGAAATCAGATGCGCCGTATCGTTCGATTTAGCTCAGTACAACGATAGCAGAAAACAAAAAAATACGAAAAATAAAAACAAATAAAACACACGAAAATAAACACAAACAAAAGCAAACAAATAACACACAAAAACAGAAAATATGCAAAATAGTACAATGAATGCAAATTAATCTAATACACAACAAAATTAGCGGTTAGATAAAAAATTAAAAACCTAATTAAAATACTAATCAAATTAACAGATAATAACAATTCACTCCCCGGCAACGGCGCCAAAAACTTGATGCGCGTGATGTGTCGTTGCGGTTTAGCAGTTTTAATGCCTACTCAAGTTTTAAATTTATATTTAGCCGACTTATCAATAACACACACACTTAACGAGCAGTGTACCCGGTCAGTATGAATATAATGGTAAGTAGAGTGTCGATCACTAAGAGTGGAACGTATTATCTAGTTATTCTAATCAGTATTTTAATATATTAAGTTAGCTATACAACCTAATCTAACGCAAGGGGGTTTCAGCCTGAGAGACTGGCACGATTTGGTTGTAATTAAATAATAAACTAAACCAATAGGCACGAATCAGCAAGTAGCACACACGTACACAGATAAATACTCGAGACAATAAGAGGGCTGTCCTTATGATAAGTAGTTTGTCACTTGTTTTATTGCTAGTCTTATATGAAGTGTATAGTTCGATGCAACGCACCGAGATTAAGTCCTTTCTCGTTGGTTCTAATCTTATCGGCGAGTAAACCCTTAATGATTACTTATGACTATCCCGTTTATCTTTCTCCTACTTTTCTACAGACCATAGAATACATAGGCATCTAATAAACAGGCGAGGGCAGAGGCATGGCGACCCGATCAACGCTCAGCTAGACACAGAGGTTATCAATGCACTAATAAAAGTCACCAATGACATCAACATATAAACTTTAATTAATGAGAAAGTAGTTTTAAGGGAGTGCAACCTTTCCGTTGTCACGTTACACAAGCCACCAATCTTGATGAATTAAAGTTTACTAACACAATAAAACAAAACTACTTAATGAATTAAACATATGCAGCACCTTCTTACAGCTCTTATATCTTTGATTTGGGTGTGTCTTGTGCTGCTGCCTTGACTGAATTCGTCCTTGGTTTTTGGTCTTCGGTCTTCGGTTAAAACTTCGGAACTCTTAATTCGTCTGGTCTTTGGGGTATTTATAGTTTCTGTCTGAGGGTGAGATGCGGCGCATCTAAGGAGTAGATGCGGCGCATGTACTTAACTTCGCGTGGGGTCCAAGATTATAATATTCAGGAATATTCGTACACCGTCAGAAGATGCGGCGTATCTTTATCTTTGGATGCGGCGCATGTCCTCTTGTATCTTGGATCGTATCTGGTGAAATATTGATAGTGATGCGGCGCATGTCATAAGTGAGATGCGGCGCATCTGGAGCAGAATAGTCTTGATCTTGTACATTTTGGTAGACTCTTAACTTCTTGCATGTTTTGCTCCATAATTAGTCCAAAATCGCCAAGTTTCACCAAATGCTTGTTTTCAACTGAGAATTACAAAAGTAAACGATTAAGTATCAATCCTCATACATAATATAATAAAACAAGTCAATTTAATAGGATAAATGATAGTAATAAAATGTACTTATTTGAGTTCATCAATCCTTAACTCAAGTGGTTTTTGGAAAACCATTTGTTGAGGTCTCTAGAATGACTTATGAACCTTCCTTAGGGATAGTTAGATTTAAGGATGAGACCGATGAGGTAAACTACCAAATGCCATATAAGATAGAACAATTCCAACACTTGTCAAATGTTGAGAAGGAGCTTAAGCAAGCAGTCTACTATAGGAATGATAGAGATAGAAGTAAAGGAGTAGACTATGTTATGGGAAGGATACTCGGTTTCTACAAGGATTGTTTGAAATTAGGACCGGAATTTAGAACCGGACATGAGGATGACCTAGAAACCGTGACCAATGACGGAGTCACGTAATGTACGTGACTTTGAGTCTAGCTACAAGACTCGTTAATAAAGAAAAGCGCTTCTTGGGAGGCAACCCAAGTTTTATTTGCTTTGTGTGTTTATTTATTTGTTTGTTTGATTTTATTTGTTTCCGTATGTGTGTTTAAGTTTTATTATTATTGATTCATGTTAAAAACTAATTTGTGAAAATGCTTTATCTTGTTTTTAACTTCGACTTAACTACATATAAAGGTATTTTGCAAAAGTTAAGTGTAAGGGAAATCTAAATCGGTTTATTAAGACACAAATGAACATGAATCGTAATAGTAATAAATGAACATACATATTAGTATTTGTTTGAGTCAAATGCTTGTATCGAGTCATAATGATGTTTTGCAGGATTTCCAGGAAGTAAGGTATAGGTTTTTCCAAGAAAATTTTTCCGGAAACATAGCATGAGAATTCTGTCAGATTATTTCTGACGGCGTCAGGATCTACAACCTGACGGCGTCAGGTTTAATTTTCTGAAAATTTTTGAAAGTTTTGTTTTCATAATTTTTTTTTATTAAATCTCTAACTTATAATCTCCAGGAATCTGCAAAATAATCATTCCACAAGCATTATATCCTTATATATAGATTTATCCCGCCGATGTTATGCAGGTTTTCGTGTTTGTTTTCTCAGGTTTAACAGGTTATTTTGGACAAGGAAATGTATGTGGAATCAAGCTTTTGGCGATGCATTAGTCATGGAGCTTCAACATTACCTTGGAAGAAGATCTAACCGTGTTACTTCATTATCCACCGAGCGAATCAGGGGAGTATTTGATTTCATTCTTTTACTTTATGCTTTTACATCTTGTTATTTGAACATTGGGGACAATGTTCATCTTAAGTGTAAGGGGGGGGGGGGGTAAAAGTACGATTAGAGAATGCTATTACGCTTGATTTTTGTTTGTTTAATAATAGATGTGTAATAAAACTGAGAGAAATACCTGTTAGGGTAATTTTAGTGCCAAATTTAAAATTTTTTACAACATTTAGGAGTGAAACTTTGATCTTAATGAGCGTCTCATTGATAGGAATTATATGACTAGCACAAAAACCGTACCACTAAAAAAAATTTCCACCCCCAAATATGTGAGGTTCGCCCCTAGAATTGGTAGGAAAAGCATTTATGCTATGATGTGTGTACCGGTAGCACTTAGATTCTAGAACTTGCGTTAGGACCATTCCGAGGCCACAGGTGAGACTACATTCGTGTAGTTAGATTTACTACATGATAAGAGGCATTAGGATTAACCCATTGTTTTACACCTGTGTTTTTGTTATAATTACGTTGGCTACATTGGTCAAGTAATTCTCCCACACCCTTTGCGTTGTACTCATTTTTAGTGCACGATACCCCTAGTACACCCCTCAGAGCCTATCTTTTCGTTTCGACCTTTAAGCATTTTACTTAAAGGAAGAATTTGTTACACCCCACTTAAATGTACACCCAAATCGCCTTAGCCTACCTTGTATGCACTCATTTTTAGTGCATTATTGTGACAACATTTGTTTAAACCCAAGTTAATTATCTAATTGATTACATGGTTGCTAAGTCGAGTCATATCCTTGTACATATTGTTTTGGGACGATTGGGACTCATGGGTAAAGTACTAGTGTAATGGAGTAATGGGGAAGAACATCATTTATTACCCCCATATGTGCTAAATATTTTAAAAGTACTCCAAGTGTTTTGATTATCTTAATTCGAGTCATTAGAATAGTTATTTGTAAAGTTATGTAAAAGTTCAAGTGTCACAACCCGTAATTTCAGGTCATTTTCCTAACCTCGACAAATCACCATTCATGTCCATCATTCATCATTCATTTCAGCGTAACCGGTTTGGTTTAGCTGCAAAATTTATGCATCATCAGTAGGATCATTGCATACGGACTAGTAATAGTCTGCATATCATCATATTTACATTTTCATACTATTCCACTCGTAGGATTATCAAATTAATATTTTTGTTACATTTGACGTTTTACGTATAATTACTTTTAATTAAAACGTTAACGCGCGATCGATAAATGTGACTAACACGTCCGACAATCCCCCCGATGGTCCCGATATATTTTTATACTCATTTTAACATCAAGAAAATTATAAAATTCATTTACCCGGTATTTTGCGAATTTATTTAATTTATATCGTACCTTTAATATAATTACGACGGTTTATGTATAAACTAAACAATAATTACCCGAACACCCAATATTTGTACCCAACATATTTTTGTAATTTTTATGACTTCGTCAAGTCCCGACTAACTCCGTTACATTTTATTTCTAACAAACACGGTACCCGATTACACCTAAAACTAATTAAAATTACACCAAATAAACACACAAAATCAACACATGGTTTAATCATGAGGCCCCCCCCCCCCCTTGTCCTTTGTGCGCCGGCCTCAACCCCCCAAAAACACCCCATCACAACTTGCTAACATCCTATCACATTTAATACCCACTAATACTTGTCTAATATATATATTTAGCTACCACATTTTCATTTCATTTTCACATAATATCTCAAGAAACACTCTCAACTCCATGTGTGTGTGTGTATGATCGGCCAAGCAAGAACAAGAGGAAGAAACATCAAATTTTACAAGATCCATCCATAAACAAGTCCATCTAGTATTCCTTTAAGGGTTTTGAAATACAAACTCAAAGGTTTCTTAGGTTTTCATCATCTTTTTATCACTAATCTTTCAAGTAAGTTGTCAAAACTCATTTTTATAATTTTACCAAGTTAATATAATGTTCATAACATTTGCATGCAAGATCTATAAGTATATGTTAGCTATACCACTCCTTTTTAAACCTTTTGCAACTTATGAGCCCTAGATGTGTTTTATACTTAGATCCTTGTTAGATCTACATGGATGATGATGTTTTAGGCCCTTGACACTTTAAAATGATATATGGTAAGTTTTAGAAAGATTGGTTGTTGTTTGTGACATTTTTGGACAAGTTACTAACTAGAAAATCAAGTTTTAACAAGTATATAAAACATTCTGTCCTTAAAAGTGAAACGTGGGAAAATCAGTAGGTTTGAGATAATTTTTGGTCAAATATTTAGAAAATACATTCCGAGACGAAGCCGTGGCCGAAAACGGGGATAAAAACGAGTTAATAACGAAGGAGATATGATTTTTCAAAGTTTAACGACGAAAACTATTTTCCGGAAAAACTGCATGCTGTTTGGAAACTTTCGACGGACAAACCGAGGCGTTTAACGCGACCTAGATGACCCGAGCTACTGAAAATATATTAGTACATGTTTATACGAACCCACGGATATAAAGAACGTCGAAAACAAGCTAATAACGAACAAGATACACGCGTTTAAACATCGATAATATACCTTTCATTTTGACAGCTTTTTAACTAGAAAATGTTTACGTACTAGAAAATATATTTTTCACGTAACGACGATGGAGAACCGTAATTCTTATTCGATGGAACACGCACGATCAAAGACTTATTAACACGACTATCATATTACAGTTCATGTTTTCAAAACGCCGATACTAACACGAACGTTTTATACACTTTATTACATGACTAGTTTTGACGAAACAAGTTAACATATTTATATCAAGTTTTGGAAGAACCTTACATATTAACAATAACTATTATTTTCAAAGTACGAGTGGTATAGGTTACATATACATGTACATGCATTACATTGCCTCATAATCTAAGTAGATTATGCTCATTCATGATAGGTAGCGGCTAGTGTACGCGCCTTGTTGTTCCCGTTCATCGCATATTCATAGCATTGTTGTATCATCACTTCAGGTGAGTTTTCATAGCCCCGTTTTTCAATTTATTAATTCATTTCAAATCCCACGGGGGAGAATACATTGCAACCATTTTTATTTGCGAGCCCTAGTATCAAATTCCTTGTACATAGATTAAGTTACCTTGTTGCCATATGAAAGTCCCCTATATCATGAACCGTTAATTTACCTGTAAGCGAGAGTGAGTGGATAGATCTATCGAGGGTGACGCCTCCATCCGTGTTGGCCTTGACCAACAACCGATAGCGGATGCATTTCATGTCTTTTTATTAGAGTGCCTGGCAAAACACTCTGAGGGGCACCACAGATTCAGTCATAGTTTCGGGGTCATGAGCTTAAGTCTATTGTACACCATTTTTATGTGACTTATGTCATACACTATATACTTGTGGCTATCGTATACCTTCATTTTATTAAACCTATGATCTCTCACCAACTTTATGTTGACCGTTTTTAGCAATGTATTTTCAGGTAATTAGCTAGCGTGTGGACATGCATTTGGCTATTTTGGAGTCGCGGGGTCGACTTGCATCACTTATTTTCATGCACTTATGTAAACGTTTGATCTGCTATGGTTTTGTCATAAACTTGCAACATCATTTGGGACCTATGTTTTGTAAACTCTGATTTTAATTATGATCAAGCGTGTATTTTCAAAACGACACTTTAGGTCGTTCAATATATCCATTGTATGAGACGCCATGAAAGTCACACCAAGGTATTCATATCCGCTGCCATTAACAGGTAAATTCAGGGTGTGACAGATTGGTACCAGAGCAATGGTTATAGCGAACTAGGTTGTCCTCATACCCTAGACTATAACTACCCCAACGGTAGCGTCTCATCATTTCATCATAAGTGCATATTTATTATTTATGAGTTTCATTACATGAGTTATTCATTTCATTTTGCATTGTTTCCCCAGAGATATGTCTTCTAACTCCCGCCCGATTATCATACTTTCCGATGTGGACTTTGAGGACGCTATGTCTTCCACTATACCCATGGTTACACCTGTTCAGCCTGCACCACTTTCACCACCTTTGGCACAGGATACCGAGGCTTTCTCCGAGGATGAGGTTGCTCCTACTCCTCAGATTTCACCCATTGCACCACCTCTTGTTACCCGTCCTCTGACAGACTCATCACCCCATACTTCATCAGTTCCCGCCGAACCTGTTCTTATGTTTCCTCGTCGCAAGACGATCATTGGTGCTCGCAAGAGCGTGCGTCGTGTTACCACTACATTCAGGACACCAGCCATTCCTACACTACCACCATCATCAGATTTACCTACTACTACACCTGCTACTACTCCTTCACCTGCTCTATCTTTGCCGCCTAAAAAGCGTGCAAGATGCACTACCCCAGCCTTACCCACTACTCAGATTTCAGATTTACCACCACCTGCACATTACCACATTGGAGAGAGCTCGCGGGCTGCTGCTGCGAGAGTACCCACTGCTCTTACCTTGGATGCCCAGCTGACTGATCAGCAGGGGCAGTTAGCTAGATTGAGTTACCGAGTAGATGAGATCCTTACGCCTCGACTAGATGTGGTTGAGAGGGATGTAGAGGATTTGGTTCAGGGTAGAGTTTCTATTGATGTGTCTTATCATGGACTGGAGACACGTCAGCTAGCGCATCAGGAGTTGATTGACCAGTTGAGGGATGAGTTACCCGAGATTCGGGACAGAGCCGAGCAGACTCAGGAGGAGCTACACCGCCAGGCTAGTGAGTTGGCATCAGTTAGAGCTGCTTTGACTGCATCACAGGGCAGAGAGACCGACCTTCAGTTGCGAGTGGAGCAGCTGGAGAAGGTTGCTATTTCCATGGCCAAAGTGGTCAAGACTTGGAGGCGTGGACCAGGTGGACCAGGTGGACCGAGTGGAGCACCAGGGAGTGCTTAGTGTTAGACTTTATCATGTAGCTTGTACTATTATTATCCTAGTCCCGGGGTGTGGGACATAGTATGAACTTGTTGTCTTTTGGTTGTAGTAACAAACAAATGTATCAAGTATGACTCTACTATGTAGGATTTGGTTGTGCTATTATGATATCGGTCCACGTAGGCCGAAATTTTCATGTATGATATTCATGTGTTGTGATTATTCTATGAAATTTCATGTTGTGGTTGTATTTATACATGTCGTGGTTGTATTTATACATGTTGTGTTTATATACATACAGGTTGTGGTTGTATATATTTTGTGCGATAATCATTTCTAGTATGATTGTGGTTGATGTATTCTGTTGTGATGTACCAGAATTATGGCACCTAGGAAAACAAGATCCAAGGCCGCTGCAACGACTACCCCAGAAATGACTCAAGCTGCTATCAGGAAGCTCGTTAGGGACAGTATAGCCGAAGCCCTAGAGATTGAAAGAGCCGCTGTTGCCGCAAGAGCTGCCGAAGATGCTTCTCGGATAGAGACATCGGGAGAAGCTAGCAACGGGACTAATGGAAAGAAATGTACGTACAAGGATTTCAAGAGTGGAGATCCTACTTTGTATAAGGGTACTGAAGGGGCTACTGCCATGGTTCGATGGTTCGAACATACCGAATCCGTGTTTCTCTTATGCAACTGTCCGGATGATTCCAAGGTAAAGTTTGCCGTTAGTACACTCCGTGATCAAGCCTTATCATGGTGGAACTCTTACGCGAAGCCCATAGGGATGGAGAATGCTTACAAGACCACGTGGGATGAATTCAAGAAGCTAGTGACTAAGAAGTTTTGCCCAAGAACTGAAGTGAAGAAGTTAGAGGTAGAGTTTTATGATCTGGTAACCGTGGGGAATGATATCGAGACTTACATTAGGAGGTACCAAGAGTTAGCTGCTCTATGCCCATCTATGGTGCCTGATAATGAAAAGTTGGTTGAGAATTTCATTGGTGGCTTGCCCGAAAACATCCGTGGTGATGTGATTTCTTTTGATCCGCAAACTCTTGATGAGGCAATCAGGATGTCTCAAAAGCTCATAGCTCAAGTTCTGAAGAAAGTGACACCCGCCAACAACAACAACAACAATAACTCCAACCGAAACCGTAACAACAACAATAACACCAACAATTACCGGAACAACAACAACTACTCCAATAACCGAAACAACACCAACCATAACAACAACAACAAAAGGAAATGGGATAACAACCAAGGTAACAACGCCAACCAACCACCACCCAAGAGGCAAGAGACTGCAAAGGCCTATGCTGCAGGTCCGACAGAAAAGAAAGGTTACACCGGTACTCTACCAAAGTGTAACAAGTGCCAAACGCATCATAACCCGGGAGGTTGCCCTAGGCCTTGTCAAAATTGTGGGAAAGTTGGTCATCAAGCTAATGGTTGTAGGTCTGCTCCTGGGGGAAACAATCAGAATCCACCGCCAACGTGTTATGGTTGTGGAGATGTGGGACACTTTAGGAACAATTGCCTGAAGGTAAGGAATCAAGGCGGAATAGCTCGAGGGAGAGCTTATGTCATGGGTGGAGATGATGTCCGCGAAGACCCGAAGGTTGTCACGGGTACGTTCCTTGTCAATAATCGTTATGCTTCTATTTTATTTGATTCGGGAGCCGATAGGAGTTTTGTTTCACTTACGTTTGCACCTTTACTCAACATTACACCAACCGCACTAGACATTTCATTTCAAGTTGAACTAGCTAATGGGTCTTTAGTTAGCACCAATACAGTTCTCCGTAATTGCACCATCAATTTCCTTAATCATCCATTCAACATAGATCTCATGCCCGTAGAACTTGGTAGTTTTGACATTGTCATCGGCATGGATTGGTTGTCCCGTCACCGTGCAAAAATTATTTGTGATGAGAAGGTTGTTCATCTTCCTTATGATGGAGAGACTTTAGTTGTTCGTGGAGAGCGAAGCGGAACTAGACTTAGTATCATATCATGCATCAAGACTGCGAAGTACATCAAGAAGGGTTGTTATGCATTTTTGGCTCACATTACTGAGAAGAAGTCGGATGAGAAACGACTTGGAGATGTGCCAATTGTTAAGGACTTTCCCGAGGTTTTTCCGGAAGAATTACCTGGACTACCACCTACGCGTCAAGTTGAGTTTCAGATCGAATTAGTGCCAGGAGCCGCACCTATTGCAAGAGCACCATATCGTTTAGCGCCTTCCGAAATGCAAGAGTTGTCGAACCAATTACAAGAATTACTGGACAAGGGATTCATTAGACCGAGTTCCTCGCCTTGGGGAGCACCGGTTTTGTTTGTGAAGAAGAAAGATGGATCTTTCAGAATGTGCATTGACTACCGAGAACTGAACAAGTTGACGGTGAAGAATCGTTATCCACTCCCTAGGATTGACGATTTGTTCGACCAGTTGCAAGGTTCTAGTTATTACTCCAAGATTGATTTGAGATCCGGTTACCATCAGCTTAGAGTTCGGGAGGAGGATGTCCCGAAGACTGCATTTAGAACACGTTATGGACACTATGAGTTTCAAGTGATGCCGTTCGGATTAACTAACGCACCTGCGGTATTCATGGACCTCATGAATAGGGTGTGTAAGCCGTATCTTGATAAGTTTGTGATTGTATTCATCGACGACATCTTAATTTATTCCAAGAGTAAACAAGAGCATGAAGAACACCTCAGAACGATTTTAGAACTGCTCAAGAAGGAGCAATTGTATGCCAAATTTTCTAAGTGTGATTTTTGGATACGAAGGGTTCAATTTCTTGGTCATGTCATTGATAGCCAAGGACTACAAGTTGATCCAGCAAAGATTGAGGCAGTTAAAGATTGGGCTACGCCCAAATCTCCGACAGAAATTCGCCAATTTTTAGGACTTGCCGGATATTACAGGAGGTTCATTGAAGGGTTTTCCAAGATAGCTAAGCCGCTAACCAAGTTGACACAGAAGAATCAGAAGTACGAATGGGGAGATAAGCAAGAGTCCGCATTTCAGTTGTTGAAACAGAAGCTTTGTAGCGCGCCGATTTTAGCATTACCAGAAGGGATTGAAAATTTTGTGGTATATTGTGATGCATCCCACAAAGGGCTTGGAGCCGTGTTAATGCAGAACGAGAAAGTGATTGCTTATGCGTCACGTCAGCTTAAGAAACACGAGAAGAATTACACTACACACGATTTGGAATTGGGTGCTGTAGTTTTCGCACTCAAGATTTGGAGACACTATCTTTATGGCACCAAGTGTGTGGTATATACCGATCACAAGAGCTTACAGCATATACTTGATCAGAAGGAACTCAATATGAGGCAACGTCGTTGGCTAGAGTTGCTTAGTGACTACGATTGTGAGATCCAATATCACCCGGGAAAAGCTAATGTTGTAGCTGACGCTCTTAGCAGGAAAGAACGACCCGAACCTTTGAGGGTCAGGTCATTGGGAATGACAATTATTTCGCCTCTACCATCAAAGATCCTCGAGGCTCAGGTTGAAGCGCTCAAGGAAGAAAATTTACCAAGTGAAACACTTAAAGGAATGCAAGATAATGCAAACGGCTTAGTGAGAAGGTCAGACGGAGTATTGTGTTTCAAGGACAGAAGTTGGATACCTCTCTATGGAGGAATACGAGAGTTGATCATGCATGAATCACACAAGTCAAAATACTCCATTCACCCAGGTTCTGATAAGATGTATCAGGATCTCAAGAAGCTTTATTGGTGGCCGAATATGAAAGCAGAGATAGCTACTTATGTCAGTAAATGTCTTACGTGTGCTAAAGTGAAAGCCGAGAATCAGAAACCGTCAGGGTTACTTCAACAGCCAGAGATTCCTCAATGGAAATGGGAGCGTATTACAATGGATTTCGTTACTAAACTTCCTAAGACTTCAGGTGGATTCGACGCTATTTGGGTTATAGTAGATCGTCTCACCAAATCAGCCCATTTCATTCCGATTAGAGAGACTTATTCTATGGAACAACTCGCTAGACTTTATGTCAAGGAAATAGTCTCAAAGCACGGTGCACCAGTCTCCATCATTTCCGACAGAGATAGTCGTTTTACTTCAAATTTCTGGAAGTCACTACAAAATGCATTCAACACCAAATTAGACATGAGCACTGCCTATCACCCTCAGACCGATGGTCAGAGTGAGAGGACGATTCAGACATTAGAAGATATGCTCAGGGCGTGCGTGATTGATTTTGGAAATGGTTGGGCTAACCATTTGCCATTAATCGAGTTTTCTTATAATAACAGTTATCATTCAAGCATAAAGGCCGCACCCTTTGAGGCATTGTATGGTCGTAAATGCCGGTCCCCAGTGTGTTGGGCAGAGGTTGGTGAAGTACAATTAACCGGTCCAGAGATGGTACGAGATACAACCGAGAAGATTGTTAAAATTCGAGAAAGGCTCGAAACAGCTAGAAGTCGACAGAAAAGCTATGCAGATGTTCGACGCAAACCATTGGAATTTCAAGTTGGAGACAAAGTCATGTTGAAGGTTTCGCCTTGGAAGGGCGTGATCCGATTTGGGAAACGCGGGAAGCTAAACCCGAGATACATTGGGCCATTCAAGATTCTGGAAAAGATTGGTCCGGTAGCCTACAAGCTTGAACTTCCGCCAGAACTCAGCAACGTTCATAACACATTTCATGTTTCAAACCTCAAGAAGTGTCTTTCCGACGAGTCGTCCGTTATTCCACTTGAAGAAATTCAATTAGATGACAAGCTTAATTTCGTGGAAGAACCTGTAGAAATCATGGACCGTGAGGTCAAGCAATTGAAGCAGAGTCGAATTCCTATCGTGAAGGTTCGCTGGAATTCTCGAAGAGGACCCGAGTTTACTTGGGAACGAGAAGACCAAATGCGACGCAAGTATCCACACCTTTTTCCCGAGCCTGCTTCTGAAACCAACAACAATTGAATTCAGGGACTGAATTCCCTTTTGGAGGGGCGACTGTCACAACCCGTAATTTCAGGTCATTTTCCTAACCTCGACAAATCACCATTCATGTCCATCATTCATCATTCATTTCAGCGTAACCGGTTTGGTTTAGCTGCAAAATTTATGCATCATCAGTAGGATCATTGCATACGGACTAGTAATAGTCTACATATCATCATATTTACATTTTCATACTATTCCACTCGTAGGATTATCAAATTAATATTTTTGTTACATTTGACGTTTTACGTATAATTACTTTTAATTAAAACGTTAACGCGCGATCGATAAATGTGACTAACACGTCCGACAATCCCCCGATGGTCCCGATATATTTTTATACTCATTTTAACATCAAGAAAATTATAAAATTCATTTACCCGGTATTTTGCGAATTTATTTAATTTATATCGTACCTTTAATATAATTACGACGGTTTATGTATAAACTAAACAATAATTACCCGAACACCCAATATTTGTACCCAACATATTTTTGTAATTTTTATGACTTCGTCAAGTCCCGACTAACTCCGTTACATTTTATTTCTAACAAACACGGTACCCGATTACACCTAAAACTAATTAAAATTACACCAAATAAACGCACAAAATCAACACATGGTTTAATCATGAGGCCCCCCCCCCCCTTGTCCTTTGTGCACCGGCCTCAACCCCCCAAAAACACCCCATCACAACTTGCTAACATCCTATCACATTTAATACCCACTAATACTTGTCTAATATATATATTTAGCTACCACATTTTCATTTCATTTTCACATAATATCTCAAGAAACACTCTCAACTCCATGTGTGTGTGTGTATGATCGGCCAAGCAAGAACAAGAGGAAGAAACATCAAATTTTACAAGATCCATCCATAAACAAGTCCATCTAGTATTCCTTTAAGGGTTTTGAAATACAAACTCAAAGGTTTCTTAGGTTTTCATCATCTTTTTATCACTAATCTTTCAAGTAAGTTGTCAAAACTCATTTTTATAATTTTACCAAGTTAATATAATGTTCATAACATTTGCATGCAAGATCTATAAGTATATGTTAGCTATACCACTCCTTTTTAAACCTTTTGCAACTTATGAGCCCTAGATGTGTTTTATACTTAGATCCTTGTTAGATCTACATGGATGATGATGTTTTAGGCCCTTGACACTTTAAAATGATATATGGTAAGTTTTAGAAAGATTGGTTGTTGTTTGTGACATTTTTGGACAAGTTACTAACTAGAAAATCAAGTTTTAACAAGTATATAAAACATTCTGTCCTTAAAAGTGAAACGTGGGAAAATCAGTAGGTTTGAGATAATTTTTGGTCAAATATTTAGAAAATACATTCCGAGACGAAGCCGTGGCCGAAAACGGGGATAAAAACGAGTTAATAACGAAGGAGATATGATTTTTCAAAGTTTAACGACGAAAACTATTTTCCGGAAAAACTGCATGCTGTTTGGAAACTTTCGACGGACAAACCGAGGCGTTTAACGCGACCTAGATGACCCGAGCTACTGAAAATATATTAGTACATGTTTATACGAACCCACGGATATAAAGAACGTCGAAAACAAGCTAATAACGAACAAGATACACGCGTTTAAACATCGATAATATACCTTTCATTTTGACAGCTTTTTAACTAGAAAATGTTTACGTACTAGAAAATATATTTTTCACGTAACGACGATGGAGAACCGTAATTCTTATTCGATGGAACACGCACGATCAAAGACTTATTAACACGACTATCATATTACAGTTCATGTTTTCAAAACGCCGATACTAACACGAACGTTTTATACACTTTATTACATGACTAGTTTTGACGAAACAAGTTAACATATTTATATCAAGTTTTGGAAGAACCTTACATATTAACAATAACTATTATTTTCAAAGTACGAGTGGTATAGGTTACATATACATGTACATGCATTACATTGCCTCATAATCTAAGTAGATTATGCTCATTCATGATAGGTAGCGGCTAGTGTACGCGCCTTGTTGTTCCCGTTCATCGCATATTCATAGCATTGTTGTATCATCACTTCAGGTGAGTTTTCATAGCCCCGTTTTTCAATTTATTAATTCATTTCAAATCCCACGGGGGAGAATACATTGCAACCATTTTTATTTGCGAGCCCTAGTATCAAATTCCTTGTACATAGATTAAGTTACCTTGTTGCCATATGAAAGTCCCCTATATCATGAACCGTTAATTTACCTGTAAGCGAGAGTGAGTGGATAGATCTATCGAGGGTGACGCCTCCATCCGTGTTGGCCTTGACCAACAACCGATAGCGGATGCATTTCATGTCTTTTTATTAGAGTGCCTGGCAAAACACTCTGAGGGGCACCACAGATTCAGTCATAGTTTCGGGGTCATGAGCTTAAGTCTATTGTACACCATTTTTATGTGACTTATGTCATACACTATATACTTGTGGCTATCGTATACCTTCATTTTATTAAACCTATGATCTCTCACCAACTTTATGTTGACCGTTTTTAGCAATGTATTTTCAGGTAATTAGCTAGCGTGTGGACATGCATTTGGCTATTTTGGAGTCGCGGGGTCGACTTGCATCACTTATTTTCATGCACTTATGTAAACGTTTGATCTGCTATGGTTTTGTCATAAACTTGCAACATCATTTGGGACCTATGTTTTGTAAACTCTGATTTTAATTATGATCAAGCGTGTATTTTCAAAACGACACTTTAGGTCGTTCAATATATCCATTGTATGAGACGCCATGAAAGTCACACCAAGGTATTCATATCCGCTGCCATTAACAGGTAAATTCAGGGTGTGACATCAAGTGTAAGGGGAATGCAACGCTCCTATGATGTATTATTTTGGATGGTAGGGCAAGAGTGTATGAAAAAAAAAAAAAAAAAAAAAAAATCAAGAAAAATACAAAAAAAAAATGAGAAAAAGAAAAATAGAAAAAACATACGGACTACCATCCCGTTTTATTTTATGTTTATTTTATGTTTTTGTTATTTTGCTTTTAGCTTAAGATTGAGTCGAGTCTTGGCTTAGCAACATTGTATAGTACATGTAATTGATCAAGATCTTTAACTCGCCACCAGTAAAATATCCTTTATCCAACAAAACCGTGTTTTCCTTTTCCCTACACCTAACGTTATAACCCATTTAAAAGCCCTCTTTGATAGTTTATCTTAGGTGCTTACGCCTAGTGGAGGAGGTTTTCGATCCTTTCCCAAGCCTATGGTAATCTATTTGCTATGACAGGTAGTGAGAGATATTATCCGTTTTCATTTATGAGATTTATTTTGATGACACTTGAGAGATGTGAGTATCTAAACACTACTTGTGAGGTGCTAGTTTGTAATCCCTGTGCTTATTATGATTAAAGTGGAACGACTATTTGTTGCAATTACTTTTATATTAGCATTAAATGACCCCTAACTTGTATTTTGATTAGAATAAAAGCACATTTGCTTGAGGACAAGCAAATCTCAAGTGTAAGGGTATTTGATGAAGCGAAAAGTGTACCGCTTTTAAGGGGTCATTTAAGCCCTAAATCGTATTTATTTGATCAAATATTGCCCTAAATCGTTCCTTTTGTCATTTTAGGTACTTTTGAGGAGAAATCTGGAAAAGGAGGCATTTTGGACGTTTTTGGAGCATAAAGTGAAGAAAACGACAAAGTCTCAAAATTGTGCTGGAAATTACCTTTGACGGCGTCAGGATTTGTTCTGGACGGCGTCATGGCTTGGCAAAAGTGGTGGATGTGAAAATTACTCATGATAAGCCAGAGAAATTTGCATGAAATTCTGACGGCGTCACCCTTTAATCTGATCAAGGTCGTCACGGCTTAATTTAAAGAGGGACGGCGTCACCCCTAATTCTGACGGCGTCAAGCCTTGATAAGCCAGAACGGATTTTGGAGAGCTAAAGAGGGACGGCGTCAAGAAGGCCACCCGGGAACCCTAAAAGCGGCGAGGTGACGGCGTCACACTCCATAACGTGACGCCGTCAGATCTGAAAATCTATATATAGTTTTGCAATTTTTTGTCATTAGTGTGGAACTTATTGGGGAAATTTGTGTGTGAAAACCCTAAGACGATTTTAGCAGCTTTTTCAAGGCTTTTTGCCTCGAGATCTTCCATGTTACATTGAAGATAAGTTATCAATTAATCAATCAATATGTCTATGTGTTGTTTGATTCTATCTTGTTCTTGTCTTTTGTTTAACATGCTAGGCTAGATTTATCTTGTGTTTGCTTAGATCTAATGAAACCTAGCTATTGATTATTGGTTATTAGTGTGTTATTAGTTGTATTGGATGATTGTTCATTTATGTTAGGCTTAAGAAAACTGGCTAACTTCCTATTCGGTAACTTGCTTGAACGTCTTAAGAAACATGAACCAATGCGTACTAAGGTTTTTATGGTTGTATTTAATGCACAAGCGAATTCTAGTGATCCCATGTTAGGAGCTTCCTAGCCAGCTCGACATAGGAGTGAAGTAGGAGCTTGTAGAGTTGGGGAAGTACGTACGCCACCCCACGATTGGTATTAAGGAATACACCCGTCATCCATGCAATTAATACACACTAATCAACCGGTAAAAGATAGTTAGGGAGTAAGGAAATCTAAGTAAACACATTTCTCTCCACATAAGTTTTACCACCTTTTCATTTTCTGTTATTTTATTTTATTTGCATTCGTGGTAACTTGGGTTAGTTGACTAGCAACTAATTCCGCCCACTCTTTCAAACCCGAGATTTTACTTGCTTTCATAAAATTATAAAAACATAAAAAGAATCTTCTCTCACCCTTAGACCTATTAGAGTAGTTTTTCATACCTAACGAACACTATTCCCTGTGGAGAACGATCAATCCCCCGTACTTACCACTACACTATACTACATCGGTCAGGTACACTGCCTGGTGGGGTTGTAAGCCTCTTGAGATCCCTCGAGATGTAAAACCTGTTGTAAGGTTGCAAAACCACGCATCACATCCCCTTCTCACATCATCATCACACAACACGAGTTGGGAATTTAACCCATCGAGCCCTCTATATTCAATCTCCTTGAATTCTCTTATCTTGTAAGGCGTTTGGTATGAGATCTCCCTAATCCCATCAGTGAAAGTCATGATCCCATTGAGCTCGTCAACAACTAAGCTTGTGGCCTTGCAAAAAGGTGCCCCAAAAACAACTTGTGATAACCTGGGATCGATGTACTTTTTGATATTATCGACGATTGCGAAGCTCATAGTGAATGTCATATTTCCTACAAACACCTGTACATCATCATCTATGCCAATGTCATCCTTCCCTTTATGAATCATTCCCCATCTGCAGATGTTGTTATAATGAAACAAGGACATCACATTTTTGGGTAAACATGTGTCAATGTAAACATTATAAAAATGCTTGTGACCAATCATGCACGGTATTTTGAGATTATTCGGATCACGTCGCTTAATTCGGCCAGGCCTTCTACCGTGCAGCCCCCATGTGTTGCCAGTTGCTGATGGTTGATACTCATACACTTCTTCACAGCCATCCCGAAAAATCACTTTCCTGACACCATCGGTAAATAATGCACTACTATCATCCTCATCGAGTATTACTCTTGTTGCTTTTATGAATGGTTTGCCTAGAACAAGGCTAGTTAAGGATGGGCTGATGATAGAGTTCATGTTATTAAATACAGTTAGCTCGATATGAAAGAGGAACTTTTCTATCACAATTGGTACCCTTCTTATTACCCCGATGATATTAAACCCTTCATATTTGACCTGTTTGGTGAAGGCTTCGTTATATAGAGAAAGGGATATTGCATTCATAGAAGAGTTGGGGTTTATGTAGGCATCTTTTATAAACTTTTTTCGAGTGGTGCAAGATATCTTAAAGACTCTGGAAGCGCCATCCTCTATTCTCTCTCCAAATCCCATAGGCAACTTCGCTGTGCCCCTCTCAAGTTCCTTCTCCAGGGGGCGGTCTAGCGGTCCTGGGAGCCCATGAGGCATTTCGGATTTCTCTTCCGAGCCCTTCTCATCACTCACCTCTCTTGTACTCGAGTCCTTTGGTGAGTCTAGATAGTCGCTGGGCGCCTCGGGGTTTTTTTGGGAACTTCACCCTCCATTTCATTGTCCACGTTCTCGGTTGATTGTTGGTCCAGATTGGGTTTAGGAATAGGTATTGCTGTAATGGTGTTTACGAAGTGGAGTGGTTTTGACGGGGTATGAGCATCTCCAGTTTCTTTTCCGTTTTGTGATATGTGTTTGAAGAGTTTACTAGGGTGCTTGATTTTTACAGGAGGGGGTGTTTGGTGAGTCACCGTGACAGATTTGATCTCTTTAACTCATGCTAACTCACAAGTTGACCTGCCAGCAATGCGATCATTGATAACTTTTAACAGGTTATCAACCTTGTTGTTCATATCAACTTGCTGTTGTCTGAATTGATTCTCAAGTTTGGAGAGCTGTGTTTCTTGAGAGAGAATGAATTTTTGCAGTGATTCCTCGCGATTTTGTTGTTTATGCGTATGCTGATGAGGATAACGTTCAGACCAGGTGAGTGGGGGAGACTCATTGAATGATATGCTTCGAGTTTGGTTCCAACTAAAATTTGGCTTACTCTTCCATGCCTCATACCTATCTTCGGAATTCTTGGGTCCATAATTAGTGGTGAGCCACTTATCTCCCGTCTTATCGATTCGCGAGGATGCGAATTCTTTGAAAGCCTGTTTGGGGAGTTCCATGCAATCATGAGTGTCGTGGGGACCACTACATAATTTACACGAAGAAGTGATTTTGTTCACTTGGCCTAAAGGTTTAGGAGCCTCGTAGGATTTCATAAGAAGCTTGACTTGGTCTTCAAGTTCTATGATCCTACGGTCGGAAGTGCTTGAATTGTTTGAAGGCAAAGATATTGCCTTGACCGTTTTATTCAAATCACGGGGATCACTCCAACTTTCGTTGTCATAAAGAGCAAGATCTTCTAGGAGAGCCCATGATTGTTCCGCACTTAGATCACGTAGCTTACCACCGGCCGCTTGGTCAATGGTTTTCCTCGTGGAGAGATTGATATGGTCATAGAAGATTTGGACTTGGAGCCAAAGTTCTATGCCATGGTGAGGGACTTTTTGGAGTAAGTCCTTGAATCGAGTCCATGCCTCGTAGAGGGTTTCGCCTTGACGTTGTTGGAACATCAAGATATCATTCCTTAGCTTGGTAGTCCTTCCCGGTGGGAAAAACTGAGCAAGGAAACGAGTGGTGAGATCATCCCAAGAGGTGATGGATCCTGCGGGTAGACGTTCTAGCCATTGACTAGCTTGGTCCCGCAGAGAGAATTGAAAGAGACGCAGTCGGGTCGTCTCTCGAGTGGCAACATCAAGGTCTATAGAATCAACAATTTTGAGAAAGTCCTTGAGATGTTGATTAGGATCTTCGGAACGAAGTCCATGGAATGCGCATCCGCTTTGCACCAACCGGATGGTGTCGGATCGCAAAGGAGTGACATTGGCTCCTTGAGTAAGCTCAATGGTGTTTCGATAGCCATGGTGGCGAGGACGGGAGTAGTGTCCTAAGGTACGGGCTCTAGGAGGTGGGTGTTGTTGTGGTGGTGGGTTGTTGGGATCAAGGATATTACCACCTTCCATGATGTCGGATGGTAATGGTTACGAACAAAGAAACGAAGAAAAAAGATAGACTAAAGAAATCCTAAAAAAATAAAATAAAAATCTCACTAGAAAGGAATCTAGTGAGTAGACCTAATAAAATAAAAAATTCAACCTAAACAATAACTATTCCCCGGCAACGGCGCCAAAAACTTGATGCGTGGTTTTGCGACCTTACAACAGGTTTTACCTCTCGAGGGATCTCAAGAGGCTTACAACCCCACCAGGCAGTGTACCTGACCGATGTAGTATAGTGTAGTGGTAAGTACGGGGGATTGATCGTTCTCCACAGGGAATAGTGTTCGTTTGGTATGAAAAACTACTCTAATTAGGTCTAAGGGTGAGGGAAGATTCTTTTTGTATTTTTATAATTTTTTGAAAGCAAGTAAAATCTCGGGTTTGAAAGAGTGGGCGGAATTAGTTGCTAGTCAACTAACCCAAATAACTACGAATGCAAATAAAATAAAATAAATGAAAATGAAAATGTTGTGAAACTTATATGGAGAGAAATGTGTTTACTTAGATTTCCTAACTCCCTAACTATCTTTTACCGGTTGATTAGTGTGTATTAATTGCGTGGATGACGGGTGTATTCCTTAATACCAATCGTGGGGTGGCGTACGTACTTCCCCAACTCTACAAGCTCCTATTTCACTCCTATGTCGAGCCGGCTAGGAAGCTCCTAACATGGGATCACTAGAATTCGCTCATGCATTAAATACAACCATAAAAACCTAGTACGCATTGGTTCATGTTTCTTAAGACGTTCAAGCAAGTTACCGTATAGGAAGTTAGCCAGTTTTCTTAAGCCTAACATCGATAAACAATCATCCAATACAATTAATAACACATTAACAACCGATAATCAATAGTTAGGTTTCATTAGATCTAAGCAAACACAAGATAAATCTAGCCTAGCATGTTAATCAAAAGACAAGAACAAGATATAATCAAACAACACATAGACATATTGATTGATTAAGTAATTACTTATCTTCAATTAAACATGGGAGATCCAAGGGTATGAAAACCCTTAAAATGGCAGAAATTCGTCTTAGGGTTTCTCCTCACCAAGTTGCACACTAATGACAAAAAATTGCAAAACTATATATAGAGTTTAAGGGCTGACGGCGTCACGTTATAGGACTTGACGCCGTCACCTCGCCGTGTCTCGGGTTCCCAGATGGCCTTCTTGACGCCGTCCCGCTTTAGTGCTTCAAAATCCGCTCTGGCTTATCAAAGGTTGACGCCGTCAGAAATGGGCTTGACGCCGTCTCTCTTTAGCTTAAACCGTGACGACCTTGATCACTTCAAAGGGTAACGCCATCAGAAATTACATTGCAAAACTCTCTGGCGCGTCATGTTTATTTTTCATATCCACCTCTTTTGCCAAGCCATGACGCCGTCAAGAGCAATACTTGACGCCGTCAAAGGTAATTTTCCAGCCGATTTTGAGACTTTGTCGTTTTCTTCACTTTTATGCTCCAAAAACGTCCAAAATGCTTCCTTTTTCAGATTTCTTCTCCAAAGTACCTAAAATGACAAAAGGAACGATTTAGGGCAATATTTGATCAAATAAATACGATTTAGGGCTTAAATGACCCCCTAAAAGCGGTACACTTTTCGCTTCATCATTATCATACCCAGCAACATCTCTTCCATTGAAAGTGATCTTGTTCCCAGTTCTTTGGTAATACTTTTTAGCCCTGATGCTTATCAAAGCCAACTGCCACTTTAAATCCATAGCTTCCAAATCATCTTCAGCAATTTGAAGAAGATCTTCATTAAAGATCTTAGACCCACCAGACTGTTCTGACACAAATGCATATATGGTCTCTTCAGTCAAGCCAGCAGTACTAGTTTTTACACTAGCAGTGCTAACTGTTGGTATAGCAGTACCAACTGCTTCTTCATCTTCATGATTCGAACTGTTTGAAGAAGATACAAAAGCCATATTCCCTGAACTGGAACTGGTGCTACCACTCTTCTTCACCTTCTGCTCAACAATCTTAAGATTGTTGTAGAGCTCATTCAATGTCATTTTCTCCAGTTCTGGTTTATTGCTCCAAACCACAACATAAGTGTTCCACTCAGTAGGTAGACTATTCAGAAACTTTATATTAAGATCTTCCTGTGGAATCACAATCTTTAACACAGTAAGTTGACTAATAATCTTTTGAAGCCGATTAAAAATATGATCCAAGGTTTCATTGGTTGATGCAGTAAAGTTCTCATAACTTTGTTTGAGAAGAGTTCTTTGAGCCTTTTTGGTAGCTTCATTGCCACCAAATCTTTCCACCACTGCTTCAAAAAGCGTCTTAGCAGTCTCATATTGGCTAAAGTTCAGCACTTGATCATTGGGAATTGCCATCAGTAACAAATTCCTAGCCTTCTGATCATTCTTCCTTTTGATTCTCTCCTCATTAGTAACAGGCTTAGTGTTAAGCTTTGTGATCTTGGAACCATCAGCACGTGTTTCTTCAACAGCAACTGGTTTGAATGAATCACCATTGATAATGATATCCCATAGTGCATAGTCTTGCACCATGAAATATTGCTCAATTCTGAGCCGCCATAGATCGTATTCATTCTGCTTCAGCATGGGAAGTTTAGCAAGGATTGAGGTTTGAGGTGTCTCCATGTCCATCTTCTTGTGAATATTAGAGGAAGAACTTCTGGATCTTCTAAACTCAAAGTATCAGAAACCTGTCTCTGATACCACTTGACCGGATCTGAACACACGAGTTGTGTTAGGGATACTTCGAGTATATACTTGATAGCACGCGGAATTTACTACCAAGTACTTAGAAGATGTACGTGTTTGGTGATTGAATGACTAAAACAATAATAACAAATAACAATATCAATCAAACACTTTGCTTCAATTAATCAAAAGATTACAATGAATAAACGTGAAGCTCTTAACGTACGTATGAATATCTATATCAAACCCTAATTGAGAATCTCCTTTTATAAGACAAGGAGTCCTTTACAAGAAAACTTATCTACCGTATAATTCTAATTCGATAAGATATACAATACATCTTTTCTATAATTATCTTCACACGGTTTCATCTTGATTTTATAAGCAGTACTAACTCCACATATCAACAGTACCAACTGCTGATGTATTCTTCAGCCGTACTAACTTTCATCTAACCGTACCAACTCTTTAAGTTTAATTCCCAACAAATTTAAATCCTAAGTTATCTACATGCTTAACATCTCTAATAGTAAGGGAGTTTTGAGTAATCGTACTTTTGCCTATTATGTTGCCCTTAAGTTTGCTACCGAAAGTGACATTACCTCCGTTATATGCCTTGTATGATGAGAATAGACTCCGGTTACCCATCATATGATTAGTGCATCCACTATCCTTGACCCATTCATCAGGCTCCAAGTCGATTCCCAAGCATATCTATTGAATAAGACAATCATTCAAACATTTGGTCCCCAATATCTCATGGGTCCAAAGTTGTTAGTGTTAAACATCCTATGCATTAGTTGCATTTGGTTAGGATGTTGGAACGGAGGACAAATTTCCCATGGTAAGTAACTTTGTAGTTAACGGTTATTCCAAGTTACGGGATAGTTACTTGGATAACTTTGTCTTCTAGAGTTACCTCTCGGTAGAGGAGTTCTTGACCGAAGTTTAGGAACATTTGTTTTTCTAGGTGGAGGAGTCTTTGACCTAATGTTGGGTTTTACAAAGCCAAGTCCGGGGGTTGACAAAGGTTTGTAAAAGCTTTTGACTTCCTTTATGCTAGCAATAGATACTTTGGTACCATTTACAACTATGTGACTTGGTTTAGGACTTGAATTATTTTTCAAATTCGACTTAGTTCTGTCTTCAGCACCAGACGGTACCATTAAATTTAATGGTTCCGTCTGTAGCTTTAGTGGTGCCGTCTACTGTTTTGACAAAACTTGTGGGTTTGACAAATTTTACTTGTTTCATTTTACTTGTCGAAGCTTTATTTGGGTCAAATCCTAAGCCCGCTTCGGTATGTTGACCATTCCTAACGTTTTCAAGTACATCATTAAGTGTCTTTGTTCCTTTTTCAAACTTAATGATTCTCAAAGCATTTTCTTTGAGTTTCTCGTTCTCTACTTGAAGACTTATGCATGACCTACATTCTACGTCTACCTCTTTATTTTTCTCAAGTCTTTTGACTTGATCCTTTAGTTCTAAAACTTCCATTTCGAGTTCATGCAATTTTAATTTTAGTGTTTTGTTTCTACCTAAAATTTTAGAACTTACCTCACATAGCTTATTATATTCATCATATAGTATGTTATCATCTATTGACAAATTATCATTACTATAATAAGAAGAGTCGGAATGTACCTCATTAGAAGCCTGAGCCATTAGGCATGTTTCATCGTTGGGCTTCTTCTCTTCTTCTTCACCGCTATCACTCCAAGAGCCTCCAATGAAAGCTCTTTGGTTGTTGGTTTTCGGTGGTTTGGGACATTCTCCTATGAGGTGATTAGGATCTCCGCATCTAAAGCGTTTCCTATCACTTGTCCCTTTCTTCTCAACTCGGTTCTTGTGTGATGGCTTCTTGTCATCACGAGGTTGCCTAACAAACCTACCTCTTCTCCTAAAGAACTTTTTAAAGTCTCTAACGGCTAATGCATACTCTTCATCTTTACTATTGGAACTCGAACATTCCTCATCACTAGACTCCTTTTTGGGTTTCAATGCTAGAGATCTATCTCTCTCGCTTTTGCCTTTGACTATATCGGAGTCTTTCTTGATTATCATCTCGTGAACCTTCAAGTTTCCTATTAGTTCATCGAGTGATAATGTCGCCAAGTCCTTTGACTCTTCAATGGCGGTGACCTTTGCTCTCCATTTAGGATGTAGAGCCCTAAGAAACTTCCTAACATAATTCTTGCTAGAGTAACCTTCATCAAGAGCTTTAAGACTAGTAATAATAGTATTAAATCTAGCAAAAACATTATCTATTGATTCATCTTCCGAAATGGAAAATTGTTCATATTGTTGAACAAGAAGATCTATCTTGTTCTCTTTGACTTGATTATTACCTTGGTGCGTGACTAACAATGTTTTCCAAATATCTTTTGCCGTATTACACATGAAAATTCTTTCAAATTCCTTTTTAGGCAAAGCATTATAAATCATCATTTTAGCCTCATCATTTTTCGCTAATTTTCTTTTAAGTTCATTACTTTGTTTATTATAAGGAACTATTTCATCCCTTTTAGTTTCCGGATTCTTTTGAATCGGTTGAAAGTCACCCTCGGTAATAATATGCCAAAGATCAATGTCTTTTGATTTCACATACATTTCGAATCTTGTTTTCCAATAAATAAAACAATCGGTTTCAAAAAGTGATGGTCTTTGCATAGATTGCCCTTCTAGATATTTGTCGGAATCCATTGATCGATTCAAGTTTTAAAAATACAATTTACTTTAAAATCTTGACTGACGCGGCTACTGATACCAATTGTGGAAAACTAGAGAGGGGGGGGGGGTTGAATAGTTTTCCCAGTTTTTAATTTGTTTCAAAAAAATTTCTATTGGAAACCTTAGATTCGAATCTTATGTGTAAATAATCAACACCAATATGAACTTTACACTACACTGACTAATATAAGTAATGAAAGTAAAGTAAAGAGATGGAAAGATCAAACCGGGACAAAGGGATTTATAGTGGTTCGGTCACGAAGCTCTTCTTCGCCCCACTCCACTCCCCGAGTACCACACTCGAGAGTTTCAAGCACTATGTCAACAAGACCTCCCTTCAGGCGGAGAAAACTATACACGTCGCTTATCTTATTTTTCGACACTAAGCTAGATGCCGAGTGCTAATCTTAGCTAGCACCAATCTACCACGATCTACTTGATCCTTTCTACTTCACACAATCACACAAGACTCGATCTACCCAATCTACCTATGATCCACTTGATCAACACACTAACTCGCAAGCTTCAAGAGATCTCCAAGATCTCGACATGATCACAATGATCAACCCTCACTTGACTCAATCTTCCCTATCTACTATTGATCAACTTGATCAACACACAAGCCCAATGGCTACAAGAGATATTCAATATCTCTATAAGATCACAATGATCTTCTCTCACAAACTCTCAAAAGAAAAATGAACTTGATGTATATAAAGATACAATCAAGTGTGTAAGAAGTGTTACAAGTGCTCTAACTACAACTAAAACACTTTGTATCTACTTGGATACCTTGTGTTCTTCTCTTGCACTTGAAGAGGAATGAAGAGGATCTCTTGGAGGGATGATTGGATCACTCTTAAACAAAAGAAAAACTAAACTAAATGATCAAGAAGAAAAGATGTGGTGAGAGTATTAAACTCAGAAAGTTCTGTGTGAAAAAGGATGCCCAAAATATGTGAAGTGGGCTGGTATTTATAAGCAGAAAAAATCTGGCCGTTATGAAGGCACGGCTCCACTAAATCACACATGGTACCACTAAATTTAGTGGTACCGTGGTACCTTTCCAGACAAAAACGCTCCTCTTTTTGTCTTTTCTGGTGAAAACTTATTTGGGAAAGTTTGGAGCTGATTTTGGGGGGGAAAATAGCTGTTATGTTATTTGAACTTATTTTTCCATTAAAACATTTCTTAATTATTCAAAAATAATTTGTAAAGTATATTTTTGAAAGAAATGTTTTGTCACATTAAAAATGTGAAGTCTTAAAACACAAATTCACTTCTTTGATCATTTGTCAAGTTGTAAATTTGTTTGTGCATACCTAGAGTGATTTGTGTAGAAATGGGATCTTTCGACTAAAAACTTGTTTACGTTAATTTTAACGTAACGTGTTTTCACATTTTGTCATCCTCAAAACGTGAAGTTATCAAAAGATATAAATAACGTTTTTAGAACATTATTTGCATCAACAAGTTTGACCGGTGTTGTGTTTTTTATTTTTGGGAAAAAGAAATTTAAGTTTTAATAGTGGCACGTGTTGTGAGTTACAAAAAAGTTATGATTGCGTTTAGTTTGAGGAAATATTTATGTTTTTTATAAAATGTTTTGTATACAATAAAAAAGATAAATCATGTTTAAATTACTTTACTTCAAAAGAAGTTTCCACAAATAAAAATATCCTATTTCCTATTTTAAAAAGGAAAACTAGAAAATGATTTTCTGTTGTTTCTTTTTTTTTTTTCTTTTGTAACAAAAATCTCTCTCTTACCTTTTTCGAAATGCAAAATACAAACATTAACTAAACACGTTTTTTATATTTTTAAGTGTTTTGTAAAGACAAATTTCTTTTCCAAATTTTTTCAAAACTACAGATAGAAAATAAAAGAAATTATTTTTCAACTAAACGCAATCATACATCTCGTTACGTTAATTTTTATTTTGTATCCTTTTAATAACACACAATTAGAAAAATATCGTTTCTCATAATATTCTAATAACACAAAAAAACACACACACTTCACTTTTGAATTAAAAATTCAAAAATAGGCACGAGGGGCAGTAAGCATAGTGGCGTCATAAGAACTGCTATGTGCCTATAACAAACGTCTATAAGACTATAACCTCGGACACCGAGCACTCTAAGTTAACTGGGAACAAAAAAAATCAATAAGGCGTGTGTTATCCTAACACCCCCTATTATTACAAAGGAGACACCCCTTAGTGGGGTAGCCGTCTTTTTCTTCTTTTTTTTTTTTTTTTTTTTTTTTTTTTTTTTTTTTTTTTTTTTTTTTTTTTCAAAGTATGTATTGTTTTATTTAGTTTGTGCAATGTTTATTTTAGAGTTTATTTGTTATGTTTTTTATGTTATGTTATTTGTATTCGTCTAATGTGTTTCTATTTGTTGGGAATTAAATGTTCTGAAGATTAGTACTGCTGGTTCAATAAGGGAAATACTCTAAGTGTCGATACTACTGCTAGTGTATTCAATACTACTGCTAGTGTTGGAGATTCTACTGCTGCAAGAATACTACTGCTAGTGTATCAGATACTGCTGTTGGAGTGACTCATACTACTGCTGAATGGATAAGTGTCGCGTATTCTACTGCTGAATGGATAAGTATGAAAAAGATATTTTGTGTATAAAAGTCAAATATATACGGTAAATAATATCTTAGATATGTGTTCAGTCAACAAGTTGAATACACAGAACAAGTTGTGTCTTAGCTACTGACACACATAACTAGCAAGTAGTTGACAAGACTTATCCATATTGTAAACATCTCCTTTGTTCTATAAAAAGGAGATCTTAGCCTAGATATTAAGTGTGCATGTGCTTAAAAAATATATATTTGTTAAGAACAAGAAGAAACACAAATATAGCATTCATTCATCAGTCATAGAAACATAGAGATATAAGGTTTATAACCCTAGTGATAGGGAAGATCACTCGTATTATTTTCAATAATATTGAATCGTTTGGTGTTATACTTTTTGTGTTCATTCACCAATAACAAGCATCACTGTTCCATTTCCATAACCAATATCCTTCTAAGTGTGGTTAAGTAGATTCCGTATACTTAATCATATTCACTCAAAGTATCATATACACACGTTATAAAGGACTAACATCCTCAAAGTGTATCAATACAATCCTCACAAGTGGTATCAGATCAAGGTTTGATATCTTTGATTTAGAAGAAGAAATGGACATGGAGACATCTCAAAATAATGTGGCTGCTAAGTTGCCAATGCTCATGCAGAATGAGTTTGATATGTGGAGGTTAAGAATAGAACAGTATTTCCAAGTGCAAGACTATACACTTTGGGAAATTATTAAAGAAGGAAACTCCTTCAAGCCTACAACTTCTACAACAACAGTTGATGATAAGATAGTGACAACTGTGCAGATCAACCCAATAACTGGAGAAGATAGGGTAAAGAAGAAGAATGGCCTCAAGGCCAGAAGTATGTTGATGATGACCATTCCAAATGATCAACTTTTAAATTTCAGCAAGTTCAAAGATGCTAAGTCATTATTTGAGGCCATTGTTGCAAGGTATGGTGGAAATGAAGCCAGCAAGAAGACCCAGAAGACTCTTCTCAAGAAGAACTTTGAAAAATTCTCTTCAACAAGCAATGAATCATTAGACCACATGTTTAACAGGCTTCAGAAGATTATGAGCCAACTTGCTATTCTTGGGGTAGATATACCTCAAGAAGATCTAAACTCCAAATTTCTAAGAAGCTTACCTGAAGAGTGGGCTATGCATGTTGTTGTCTGGAAGAACAAGCCAGACATTGACACCATGAACCTAATGGACTTGTATAGCAACTTCAAAATTGTGGAACAAGATGTAAAGAAGACTATAGAGGATTTAGTTCAAGCACTGGGAACATGGCCTTTGTGTCATCTCCTAGTAACTCAAATCTAGTTGAAGATGTGAAGGTTGATATGGGAGTTAGTACTGCTAGTTCATCAAGCAGTACTATTGGTATTCTGGATGAGAAAACTTGTTGTGCCTTCCTAACAAGCCAGAATGATGGGTATATGCTTACTCATGAAGACCTCCAGGAAATCAATGATGATGATTTGGAGGAGATGGACCTTAAATGGCAAATTTCTCTTCTTATCATGAGGGCTAATAAATTCTATCAAAGAACAGGGAAGAAGATCACTATCAGCAACAATGATACTGCTGGTTTTGACAAGTCAAAGATAGAATGCTACAACTGCCACATGATGGGGCACTTCTCAAGGGAATGTAGAAGACCAAGGCATCAAGATGGCAAGAGCAAAGGTTTTGGAAGCAAGTCCAAGGCTGTGGAGACCACTGAGCCAAATTCAAAAGCTATGGTAGCTATTGATGGATTAGGATTTGATTGGAGTTTCATGGCAGATGAAGAAGAAGCTTCTACTCAGATGACACTCATGGCCTTCTCTACTGAGGTACAATCTGATAAAGTTTGTTCAAATACTTGCTCTGCTCTTAAAGAACTTGAAACTTTAAGAAAACATTATGATGAACTAAGGATAGAACTAAACAAAACTCATCTTAATTTATCAGATCATAAGAGAGGTTTAGCTACCCTAGAGGAGCAGATCATACACTATAAGAACAATGAATTTGCTTTTTCTGATGACAAAGCTCTTTTTAAAAGGGACTTATTTTTTAAAGATGCTGAAATTAGCTTTTTAAGAACTGAGTATGCTAGACTTAAACAGGAAAAAGAAAACATTTAATTAAGTATAGAAACATTAAACTATGCCTCTAAAGGTGTGAACAAAATAATTGAATGTCAAGTGATCACCAAAGCCAAGTCTGGATTAGGATATAAGAATGTCCCACCTCCTTACAGAGGAATCCCTGCACCTCCAGGGATAGACCTAGAGTACACAGGCTTGTCTGAATTACAACAACCTAAATTAGAATATGGTGTTAAGCCAAAAGAAGATATAGTTGTTGATAAACCTATAAAAGTAAGTAAGAGTTCAAGTGATACTTCACTTCCTGAGGACAAGGTGTCCTCTGGTAGGAAATCAAATGGTCTAATCATTGAGGACTGGACATCTGATGATGATGAGGAAGATTAGGTTGTCGTTAAACCTGATGTTGTTAAGGTAAAAGAAACAAGTGTTCCTAAAGTGGTCAAAATCATACTGTTAGGCCTAAAACAAATGTTAAGCATGTTAGGCAACCAGTAAGATATTGTGAACAATATAGAACCACAAACAAGCCTAAAGGTAACCAAAGAAATTGGAATGACTTCAAGTCTCACCAATTAGGTGATGACTTTGACTTCTATAACAAAGCTTGTTTCGTTTGTGGAAATTTTGACCATCTTGCAGCCTTCTGCAACCTAAGGGTATCTGGGTATTCAAACCATAGGGTGAACTTAGAAAGGCCTAAATCTCACTCTAATTCTGCTAGAATGCCACCCAGAGCTAGTTTCTTAAAGTCTTGCCCAAAACAAGTTTCTACTGCTAGACAAGCAGTTACTACTGCCAGACCATTTAACTCTGTTTACCCAAAACTATCAGTTAAAGGTGCAAAAACAACTTACAAACATGCACCAATAACTGCTAAAAGGCCTTTTCCAACAAGAGCAGTGGTTCAAAAACAAATTTGGATGCCAAAGGGTACTGGCAACATTAAAATTACTGCTAGGGAAAAAAGGGCTAATGTTGTTAAGGCCTCAGCATGTTGGATTTGGAGACCTCTTAAATCCAATGGTGCATCAACTGTTCTCAAAAGATTTAATTAAATTGATGCACGAGGCAAACTCAAGTCAGTAATGGCTTGGGTTCCCCAAGGAAACTAATTTCCTTATTTATGTGCAAGGACATTCACAAACAGATGATGAAGATCAAGGATATTCAGATAGTGGGTGTTCCAGACACATGACAGGCAACATGTCTTATCTTTCAGACTTTCAATCATTGGATGGAGGATATGGTACCTTTGGTGGGGGAATAGAAGGAAGAATTACTGGTAAAGGTACTCTTAAAATCGGTAAATTAGATTTTGAAGATGTGTACTATGTGCAAGAGCTTAAGTATAACCTGTTTAGTGTCTCACAAATGTGTGACAAAAAGAACAAAGTTCTTTCTACTGACACTGAATGTCTTGTGCTTTCTTCTGATTTTAAGCTACCTGATGAAAGTCAAGTAATGCTCCAAATTCCAAGAAAGGGCAACATGTACAGTGTTGATATGAAGAAGATTGTTCCTAAAGAGGCCCTTACTTGTCTTGTTGCAAATGCCACATTAGATGAATCTATGAAATGGCATAGGAGGCTTGGTCACATTAATTTCAAAACCATAAATAAAATTGTTAAAGATGGTTTGGTAAGAGGCTTGCCTCAGAAAAGATTTGAAAATGACCAAACATGCGTTGCTTGTCTCAATGACAAACAACATAAAGCCACTTGTAAGCCCAAGATTTTTAACTCTATTGATCAATCATTGTTTATGCTTCATATGGACTTATTTGGTCCTACTTCTGTGAGTAGTATTAAGCATAAGAGATATTGTCTTGTTGTTACTGATGACTATAGCAGGTTTACATGGGTTTCTTTTTAAGTTCTAAGGATGAAACACCTAGCATTCTTAAGACATTCATTACAGAGATAGAAAACTTAGTAGATAAAAAGGTAAAAGTCATTAGATGTGATAATGGGACAGAGTTTAAGAATAAAGTTATGGATGATTTCTGCAAAGAAAAAGGTATTAGAAGGGAATTTAGTGTTGCTAGAACTCCTCAGCAGAATGGAGTTGCTGAGAGGAGAAATAGGACACTCATAGAAGCTGCTAGAACCATGTTAGCTGACTCTAAGTTGCCTATCACTTTTTGGGCTGAAGCAGTTAATACTGTTTGCTATGTCCAGAACAGGGTTTTGGTTGTTAAGTCTCACAGTAAGACATCCTATGAGCTTTTTAGAGGTAGAACTCCTGCAATAGGATTTGTTAGACCTTTTGGATGTCATGTGATAATTCTGAATACCTTAGACCATCTGGGAAAATTTGATGGCAAAGCAGATGAAGGATTCTTGGTTGGATATTCTCTCAATAGTAAAGCATTTAGAGTATACAATTCAAGAACTAGGAGAGTTGAGGAAAACCTGCATGTGGAATTTCTAGAAAACAAATCTAATGTAGCAAGTGAAGGTCCCAAATGGTTGTTTGATCTTGAGTCTCTAACCCAATCAATGAACTATGTGCCTGTTGTTGCAGAAACTAATGATTTTTCAGGTTCAAAAGCTGATGATGCAACAAATGAGGCAGGGTTAGGAAAAGAGAAAGATCAAGATTATGTGTTGATGCCAATATGGTCAAGTGTGGATTCAACTTCAATGAATGATGGACCTTCTTCTGATGAATCTAAAGAAGGGATTGAAGGTGAAAACAAGGAAGATGGAACTGAGGAACAAGAGAATCAAGTTAACAGTACCAATGATGATAGTACTGCTGAGACACAACTTGATACTGCTAGGCCAAATGATTCTACTGCTAGGCCAAATGATTCTACTGCTAGGCCAAATGTTTCTACTGCTGGCCCATCAGACTCAAATGAAGCAGATTTCTCAGAAGATGAGGTGGATTTCAGCAATCTCCCACCTCTTTATCAAGTTCCTACTACACCACACACAAGGATTCACAAAGTCCACTCCCTGGACAATGTGATTGGTGATGTACAATCTGGTGTGAAGACAAGGAAGTAACTTATGTCTTCAGACCAACAAGGGCTTCTTGATGCTCTTTATGCATCAAAGTAGCATGAGTATGCAAACTCTTTCTTATTTGTATGTTTTCTCTCACAAGCAGAACCCAAGAATGTTCTTAAAGCCTTAGATGATTCAAGCTGGGTAGAAGCTGCAAGAGGAGCTTCTCCAATTTTAAATTCAGAAGGTTTGGGTGCTAGTTGATTTACCCAAGGGTGTGAGGGTAATTGGCACTAAATGGGTTTTCAGGAATAAAAAGGATGAAAGGGGCATAGTGATAAGAAATAAGGCTAGACTTGTAGCCTAATGGTACACACAAGAGGAGGGAATAGACTATGAAGAAGTTTTTGCTCTAGTAGCAAGAATTGAAGCCATTAGACTATTTTTGGCTTATGCTTCATTTATGGGCTTCACAGTTTATCAAATGGATATCAAGAGTGCCTTCTTATATGGTACTATTGAAGAGGAGGTTTATGTCTCACAACCTCCAGGTTTTATTGATCCAGAACATCCAGATAAAGTGTACAAGGTTGTCAAGGCTCTTTATGGCCTTCATCATGCACCAAGAGCATGATATGAAATAATGGCTTCCTATTTAATTAAAAATGGATTTCAGAGAGGCAAGATTGATCAGACATTGTTCATCAAGAAGCACAAGAAGGATCTTTTGCTAGTTCAGGTGTATGTGGATGATATCATCTTTGGATCTACAAGGAAGGAGATGTGTTTAGAGTTTGAGAAACTTATGCATGATAAGTTTCAGATGAGTTCCATAGGGGAACTTACTTTCTTTTTGGGTCTGCAAGTTAAGCAATCAAGTGAAGGCATATTTATCAGCCAAGATAAATATGTTGCAGAGATTCTAAGGAAATTTTAGTTTGCTGATTCAAAAGTGGCAAGCACACCAATAGATCCTGAGAAGCCTCTTCTTAAAGATGTAGATGGAGAAAATGTGGATGTACACACATACAGATCTATGATAGGCTCCTTGATGTATCTCACATCATCAAGACCTGATATCATGTTCTCTGTTTTTGCTTGTGCAAGATTTCGAGTGAATCCTAAGGTTTCTCACTTAACAACTATCAAGAGGATCTTTAGATATCTCAAGGGTCAACCTAGGTTGGGTCTATGGTATTCTAGGGAATCACCTTTTGACTTGGTAGCATATTCAGACAGTGATTATGCAGGTGCAAGCTTGGATAGAAAGTCAACAACTGGAGGATGTCAATCCCTTGGATGTAGACTCATTTCATGGCAGTGTAAGAAGCAAACAATTGTGGCTACTTCAACAACTGAAGCTGAGTATGTAGCTGCTGCAAGTTGCTGTGGTCAAATGCTTTGGCTTCAAAATCAACTTCTTGATTATGGGTACAATTTCATGAACACTGTCATATATATTGATAATAGTAGTACAATTTGTATAATTAAAAATCCAGTGCAGCACTCTAAAACAAAACACATTGAAATTAAACATCATGTTATTAGAGACTGCAATGAGAAAAAGTTGATTCAAGTTGTTAAAATTGATTCTGATCAAAACTTTGCAGATCTTCTCACAAAGGCTTTTGATGTAGGAAGATTTCAATACTTGACAGCAAGTATTGGGATGCTTAATCCTTAATGATTTAAAACTGTGTATTTTTTATATAAATTAAGTTTGTACTGCTAGCATTATCAATTGGTACTATTTTTGAAAAGTTTGTACTGCTAGTACAAATTATGGATTGTTTTGTTCATACTGTTAGTCAAATGAGTATACTGCTATAAACCAAATGCTTTGCATTTTGTTTTCTTGGTTTTAGACTAACAATTTCAGGTATGGAAATTTGAGCACAAAGGAAGTTTCAAGTGTCAAGTGTGAACAAACAAAAGTTGGTGATTCAAGATGATGACATAATAGGTTTATGATGGACAGAGTTTGGGAATTCATTGACAAAGGTTTATACCTAAGTTAACAACTTCTTTAGAACTTCTCTCTTGAAACTCATTATGATATTTCATTTTGAATTAATGGCTTAGTTGATTAGATAGTAACTGACTCAACTCACTTTCTATCATTTTATACTTTAATTAGTATAATGAGCAAGTCTAAGGACATCTGATAGAAAGAACAGCGAGCAAATGTGAATCTAACACTTGTGTTAGAGGCAACAACTGCCACGAGCTGGAAACCCTGCCAAGAAAGCCCTTTGAATGGGTTTATCTGTACACAGGCAGTTATTTATAACTGAAAACTTTGGTTCTCACATAATCAAAGGTTAATTTAAACCGAAATCTTGATTAAGTGTCTGTTATTACACTTAATCCCTTCAAAATGGTTGTTAGCAGTATAGTTTTTCATTAAAATCAAGTTCATACTGCTAAGTCAAAAGTTTCTTAAAACCTTTTGGATTCAAAATGGCTTAGCAACCCATCATATGATGGATTATGAGTCAATGCCCCACGATTCACCACTCACAGGAGTTCACACACCTGGAAGTGATGAGGGCAGCATGTAAAATTTAAGGAATTGATGGCTTTATGTACAAAATTGTCTGATAAGATGTCCAAATTGGATGATAAACTCAGAAGCTAGATTGGTGGAAAAGATCAGTGTTGGGAATTAAACTTAAGCAGTTTGTACGGTTGTTGATACAAGAACAGTTAAGACTGTTGATACAAGGATAGTTAAGACTGCTGATGGAAGAGCAGTTAGAACTGCTGAAGGAAGATCAGTTAGGACTGCTTAAGAGATCAAGATGAAACCGTTTGAAGATAATTATAGAAAAGATATGGTAAATATCTTATTTGTATAGAATGATATGGTTAGATGTTTAACGTGTAAAGGACTCTTTACATTATAAAAGGAGATCCTTAGATTAAGGTTTCATATACATGTGATACAATACGATATACATATCATTCAGATCTATTGTAATCGTTCGATATAGTGAAGTGATAAGTTTGGTTGATATCGTTGTTCTTATTGTTTTACTTATTCAATCACCAAACATAATCATATATTCTTCTAAGTACTTGGTAGTAAATTCCGCGTGCTATCAAGTATATACTCAAAGTATCTCCAACACAAAGTGTGTGTTTAGATCCGGTCAAGTGGTATCAGAGCCAGGTTTTTGATACGTTGAGTTTAGAAGAATCAGAAGTATTTACTCACTAGCAATCCAAGAAGATGGACATGGAGACACCTCAAACCTCAATCCTTGCTAAACTCCCCATGCTGAAACAATTGCTGTTGAAGAAACACGTGCTGATGGTTCCAAGGTCACAAAGCTTAACACTGAGCCAGTTACAAACGAGGAGAGAATCAAAAAGAAGAATGATCAGAAGGCTAGGAATTTGTTACTAATGGCAATTCCTAATGATCAAGTGCTGAACTTTAGCCATTATGAGTCGGCTAAAACTCTCTTTGAAGCAGTGGTGGAAAGATTTGGTGGCAATGAAGCTACCAAGAAGGCACAGAAAACCCTACTCAAGCAAAGTTATGAGAACTTCACTGCATCAAGCAATGAAACTTTGGATCAAATCTTTAATAGGCTTCAGAAGATCATCAGTCAACTTACTGTGTTGAAGATTGTGATACCTCAAGAAGACCTCAACATGAAGTTTCTAAACAGTTTACCTGCTGAATGGAACACTTATGTTGTGGTTTGGAGCAATAAACCAGAACTGGAGAATATGACAATGAATGAGCTTTACAATAATCTCAAGATTGCTGAGCAAAAGGTCAAGAAGAGTGGTAGCACCAGTTCCAATTCAGGGAATATGGCTTTTGTATCTGCTTCAAACAGTTCTAACCATGAAGATGAAGAAGCAGTTGGAACTGCTATACCAACAGTTAGCACTGCTGGTGTAAAAACTAGCACTGCTGGCTTGACCGATGAGACCACATATGCATTTATATCAGAACAGTCTGGTGGGTCAAAGATCTTTAATGAAGATCTTCTTCAAATTGCTGAAGATGATTTGGAAGCTATGGATTTGAAGTGGCAGTTGGTTTTGATAAGCATCAGGGCTAAGAAGTATTACCAAAGGACTGGGAATAAGATTACCTTCAATGGAAGAGATGTTGCTTGGTATGATAAGTCTAAGGTGGAATGCTTTAATTGTCACAAGTTGGGGCACTTTGCCAGGGAGTGCAGAGGTCCAAGACAACAAAGTAACCAGGGTCAAGGGTTTCAGAATCAGCAAGGGTCAAGGAGAACTGTTAATGTTGAAGAGCCTTATTCCAAGGCTACGGTAGCTGTAGATGGAGCTGGATTTGATTGGAGCTTCATGGAGGAAGAAGAGGAACCAGCTAACTTGGGTTTGATGGCTTTCTCAGACTCTGAGGTATATAAACCTGAAAAATGTTCAATCTCTTGTCATGCTTTAAAAGATTATGAAAATATTAAGAAACAGTATGATGATCTTAGAGTTGAATATAATCAAATAAGTTTTAGTCTGTCAAATCATAAAAGAGGATTAGCTGTTTTGGAAGAACAAATTGTGTTTTATAAACAGAATGAGTCAAACTTTACTGATGAGATAGGTCTTTTAAAGAGGGAATTGGAAATAAAAGAAAATAAAATGAGTGGACTTGTATATGAACTAGAGAAGCTTAAAAAGGAAAAAGATAACATTCAGTTAAGTGTAGACACTCATGAATATACTTCAGATGGAGTTAAGAAGATTGTAGAGAGTCAAATACTTAACAAAGCTAAATCTGGTTTAGGTTATAAGTCTGTTGCACCCCCCTTTAAAGGAATGTTTGCTCCACCAGGAATAGATTTAGCTCATACAGGTTTAGAAGAGTTTAAGGATATGGAATTTCCTGGATATGGTGTTAAGATTAGTGAAAATCCTGTTAAATTTGTTAAGGGAGAAGGTGCTTTTGTAAGTGCTAGTGATAAATCTCTTTCTGAGGAAAAGATGTCCTCTGATAGGAACTTAGATGCTCCAACTATTGAGGAGTGGACATCTAATGATGAGAAAGTAGAGGTTAAGGAAAAACCTAATGTTGTTAAAGTAGAAGTTAAACATGCTCCTAAAGTGGTTAAGACTGAAAACATAAAACCAGTTAGGAAAAATGTTAGATATGCTGAGATGTATAGGACTAAGAACAGATCATCGAGTTCTGAGAGTAGTCATAGGAATTGGAATCATTCAAAATCTAAGAAAATGGATGATAGGTTTGCTATGATTAGAAAAGTATGTTTTGTCTGTTGAAGTTTTGAGCATATGGCTGCTTATTGTGATTTTAACCCATGGAAAAAGAGGGTTACTGGGAATGTAAGGGTGAACAGGAATAACAATGCTAGGGTAACACAAAATGTTTCAACTAGATTGACAAACTCTAATGCAAATCATAAAATGTCACCTAAAGCTGTTATGTTAAGGACTGGCATCAAAACAGTTTCAACTGCTAGTCAAAATCAGTGGTTTAATAACAAGCAAACTGTTTCTAGTGCAAAACAATTTTCAAATCATGCACAAACAGTTAAAAGTCATTTTTGCCAGAAAACAGCAATGGCAAATCAGAAGTGGGTGCCTAAGGTTAAACAAGCAGTTCCAACTGCTAGACCAGGAAATCCGACTGCTAGGCACTTGAATGCTAAGGGATATTGGGGCAATGCTGTCAAGGCCTCAGCACATTGGGATAAACATTTTGCCAAACCCAATGGTGCATCAAAGACCTTAAACAAGTTTTCTCATCTTGATGCACAAGGCAGATCCAAACCAGTGATGGTTTGGATCCCCAAAAGAAACTAACACCTTTATTTTGTGTGCAGGAACATCCCTCTAATGACAAAGAAGATAGAGGATTTTCAGACAGTGGATGTTCAAGGCACATGATAGGCAACAAGTCATATCTTTCAGACTTTATTGCTCTGGATGGAGGACCAGTTGTATTTGGTGGTGGTGTTGGAGGAAGAATTACTGGCAAAGGGGTAATTAAAACTGGTAACCTTGATTTTGAAAATGTGTATTATGTACCAGAACTTAATTACAATCTTTTCAGTGTATCACAAATTTGTGATAAACAGAACAAAGTTTTATTTACTGATACTGATTGTCTTATACTTTCCCCTGATTTCAAGCTACCTGATGAAAGTCAAGTATTGCTTAAAATCCCCAGAAAGGATAATACATACAGTGTTGAGATGAATAAACTAGTTCCTAAGGTTGGACTTACTTGTCTTGTTGCAAAAGCCACATTGGAAGAATCAATGTTATGGCACATGAGGCTTGGTCATGTTAATTTTAAAACCATTAACAAAATTGCTAAACAGGGATTAGTAAGAGGTTTACCAAACAAAACTTTTCTCAATGACCAAACTTGTGTTTCTTGCCTTAAGGGTAAGCAACACAGAGCCTCATGTAAGCCAAAGACCCAGAACTCTATTTCTCAAGCTTTGTATATGTTGTATATGGACTTGTTTGGTCCTACCTCTGTGAATAGCTTGAATTTTAAGAGATACTGCCTTGTTGTCACTGATGATTATAGTAGGTTTTCTTGGGTATTCTTTATGAAAACTAAGGATGAGACAAGTACAATACTTAAGACCCTTATTGTTGAAGTAGAAAACCTAGTTGATAAGAAGGTTAAAGTAATCAGATGTGACAATGGGACTGAATTTAAGAATAGAGTGATGGATGACTTTTGCAGAGAAAAAGGTATTAAGAGGGAGTTTAGTGTAACTAGAACCCCACAGCAAAATGGTGTAGCTGAAAGAAAGAATAGGACTCTTATAGAGGCTGCTAGGACAATGTTAGCTGACTCTAAGCTACCAGTTTCATTTTGGGCTGAAGCAGTTAGCACTGCTTGTTATGTGTTGAATAGGGTTTTAGTTGTACAACCTCACAATAAGACTCCTTATGAGCTTCTGAGAGGTAGAACCCCTGCTTTAAGCTTCATGAGACCTTTTGGTTGTCATGTTACTATCCTTAATACCAAAGACCAACTAGGAAAGTTTGATGGGAAATCTGAGGAAGGTTTCTTTGTTGGTTATTCTCTGCATAGTAAGGCTTTTAGGGTGTACAATACAAGCACCAAGCAAGTAGAAGAAAATCTGCACATAGAATTTTTGGAGAATAAACCAAATGTTGCAGGTGTAGGTCCAGATTGGATCTTTGATATTGACAGTCTTTCAGATTCCATGAATTATGTGCCTGTTACAGGTACAAATACTAACAGTAATGCAGGTTCAGAAGAGGAAGATGATGATTGCATTTTCATACCTGTCATGGAAGAAAGTTCTGTGAATGAGTCTTCTACAAAGAAAGATGATATTCCTTCATCAAGTGGTGTAGACAAAGATAAAGATGCTGCTGAAACAAGTGGTCAGAATGGTAAAGAAGCTAAAATTCCAACGAGCAGTTCCAATGGAGTTAGCACTGCTCAACCTCAAGTTCCAACTGCTGAGCAAAATATTGAGACTGCTGGACCAAGTCAACCTCATTCACTAGTTGATACTGCTGAGTTTGATTTCTTTGGAGATGGTCTACAAAACATGCCTACTAGCTATGCAGTTCCTTCTACTCCCCAAACCATTGTGCATAGGAATCATCCACTTACCAATGTCGTAGGAGATGTACAATCTGGAGTCAAGACCAGAAGGCAAATTGATGCGTGGTTTTGTAACCTTACAACAGGTTTTACCTCTCGAGGGATCTCAAGAGGCTTACAACCCCACCAGGCAGTGTACCTGACCGATGTAGTATAGTGTAGTGGTAAGTACGGGGGATTGATCGTTCTCCACAGGGAATAGTGTTCGTTAGGTATGAAAAACAACTTTAGTAGGTCTAAGGGTGAGGGAAGATTCTTTTTGTATTTTTATATTTTTTATGAAAGCAAGTAAAATCTCGGGTTTGAAGGAGTGGGCGGAATTAGTTGCTAGTCAACTAACCCAAATAACTACAAATGCAAATAAAATAAAATAACTGAAAATGAAAAGAGTTGTGAAACTTATGTGGAGAGAAATGTGTTTACTTAGATTTCCTTACTCCCTAACTATCTTTTACCGGTTGATTAGTGTGTATTAATTGCGTGGATGACGGGTGTATTCCTTAATATCAATCGTGGGGTGGCGTACGTACTTCCCCAACTCTACAAGCTCCTACTTCACTCCTATGTCGAGCCGGCTAGGAAGCTCCTAACATGGGATCACTAGAATTCGCTCATACATTAAATACAACCATAAAAACCTAGTACGCATTGGTTCATGTTTCTTAAGACGTTCAAGCAAGTTACCGAATAGGAAGTTAGCCAGTTTTCTTAAGCCTAACATCGATAGACAATCATCCAATACAATTAATAACACACTAGCAACTAATAATCAATAGTTAGGTTTCATTAGATCTAAGCAAACACAAGATAAATCTAGCCTAGCATGTTAATCAAAAGACAAGAACAAGATGTAATCAAACAACACATAGACATATTGATTGATTAAACAATTACTTATCTTCAATTAAACATGGGAGATCCAAGGGTATGAAAACCCTTTAAAATGGCAGAAATTCGTCTTAGGGTTTCTCCTCACAAAGTTGCACACTAATGACAAAAAATTGCAAAACTATATATAGAGTTTAAGGGCTGACGGCGTCACGTTATAGGACTTGACGCCGTCACCGTCGTCGTGTCTAGGGTTCCCGGATGGCCTTCTTGACGCCGTCCCTCTTTAGTCGTCCAAAATCCTCCCTGGCTTATCAAGGCTTGACGCCGTCAGAAATGGGCTTGACGCCGTCCCGCTTTAGCTTAAACCGTGATGGCCTTGATCTCCTTAAAGCTTGACGCCGTCAGAAATCCGTTGTAAAATTCTCTGGCTTATCATGTGTATTTTTCATGTCCACCTCTTTTGCCAAGCCATGACGCCGTCAAGAGCAATACTTGACGCCGTCAAGGGTACTTTTCCAGCCGATTTTGAGACTTTGTCGTTTTCTTCACTTTTATGCTCCAAAAACGTCCAAAATGCTTCCTTTTCCAGATGTCTTCTCCAAAGTACCTAAAATGACAAAAGGAACGATTTAGGGCAATATTTGATCAAATAAATACGATTTAGGGCTTAAATGACCCCCTAAAAGCGGTACACTTTTCGCTTCATCACAAATTCAAGACCCAGATCATCATGGATTTCTCAGTATGGTGTATAAAGAGAAACATCATGAAGATGAGAATGAGTGTATGTTTGTATGTTTTCTATCTCAGGTTGAACCCAAGAATGTGTTAAAGGCTTTAGAATTAGAAAGTTGGGTTGAAGCTATGCAAGAAGAGCTACTTCAATTCAAAATTCAAAATGTTTAGGTTCTGGTTGATTTACCAAAGGGAATGAGAGTAATTGGTACAAAGTGGGTATTCAGGAATAAGAAGGATGAGAGGGGCATTGTTATAAAGAACAAAGCAAGATTAGTTGCTCAAGGCTATACTCAGGAAGAAGGTATAGATTATGAGGAAGTTTTTGCTCCAGTTTCCAGGATTGAAGCAATAAGATTATTTCTTGCTTATGCTTCATTTATGGGATTTATGGTCTATCAAATGGATGTGAAAAGTGCATTTCTGTATGGCACTATTGATGAAGAGGTATATGTTTCACAACCTCCAGGTTTTATAGACCCAGAGCATCCTGACAAGGTTTATAAGGTGGTGAAAGCTCTATATGGATTGCATCAGGCTCCAAGAGCTTGGTATGAAACTCTTGCTAAATATCTTCTGAAGAATGGGTTTCATAGAGGGAAAATTGATCAAACTCTTTTTATTAAGAAAGACAAGGGTGATATTCTACTAGTTCAAGTTTATGTTGATGACATCATTTTTGGTTCTACAAAGAAACAGATGTGTAAGGAGTTTGAAAAACTGATGAAAGACCAATTTCAAATGAGTTCTATGGGAGAGCTTACCTTCTTTCTAGGTCTTCAAGTACAGCAAAAGCCAGATGGTATATTTATCTCTCAGGATAAATATGTTGGTGAAATTTTGAGAAAATTTCAATTCACAGATGTCAAGGTTGCTAGCACACCAATTGACAAGGAGACACATTTGTTATTAAAGGATCACAGTGGTGAAGATGTGGATGTGCACATGTATAGATCTATGATTGGGTCTCTGATGTATCTCACATCATCAAGGCCTGATATTATGTTTGTTGTGTGTGCCTGTGCAAGATTCCAAGTCAATCCTAAGGTGTCTCATCTCACAGTAGTAAAAAGGATCTTCAGATACCTTAAAGGACAGCCTAACTTGGGGCTGTGGTATCCTAAAGAGTCTACATTTGATCTTGTCGCATTCTCTGATTCTGATTATGCTGGTGCTAGCATGGATAGAAAGTCTACAACAGGTGGTTGTCAATTCTTAGGTCGAAGATTAATTTCTTGGCAGTGTAAGAAGCAGACTATGGTGGCTATATCTACTACTGAAGCAGAATATGTGGCTGCTGCAAGTTGTTATGCTCAAGTTTTATGGATTCAAAGCCAGATGCTTGATTATGGGTACAATTTCTTAAACACAATTATACATATAGACAATAACAGTACAATGTGTATCATTAAGAATCCAGTTCAACATTCAAAAACTAAACATATTGAAATTAGACATCATTTTATAAGAGACTGTGCTGAAAAGAAGTTAATTCAAGTTGTTAAAATACATACTGATAACAACTTTGCTGATCTCTTAACAAAAGGTTTTGATGTAGGAAGGTTTCGGTACTTGGTAACAGGTATTGGAATGCTTAATCCTTCAACAGATTAATGTCTAAGTGTTTTTGGTTTTTGTACTGCTAGTTGTGCTATTTGTATAGTTTGTACTGCTTGAATGTTGTTAAGACTGCTTGTGAATTTGTTAGTCAAATGGAATAACTGTTAAAAGAGAATATTATGTATTGTGTTTTCTTTGGTTTTGGACTAACATTTCAGGTTAAGAAAAGCTTTTTGCTTTGGATTGTGTTTTGAAAAGAATGGTGGTTTGGATTGTCAAGTGTGAATGCTTGTCACACAACAAATGGTAATTAATTCACCATGTCTAATCAACATAAGAATCAACTAGTCCAGATCAAACGGTTTCTGGTAAAGACTACTCAAATCCGTTTATGGTTGACAGTTTACCAAAAACTGGTTGGTTATCCACTCACCAAATCTTAAGTGTAAAGAGTTGGCTAGTCCATAGCAAACGGCTATTGGTAAAGACAAGTCAAATCCGTTCATAGCTGATAGTTTGCTAAAAACTATACGTGGATAAAACTGTTTTCGAATCCACAAATTTAAAATTCAAACATTTGATTTTATCTCTGAAAACTTTTTGCTAAACATTCTGAACTGTTGGTGTAAACAGTCTGAACTGCTGGGTTCATCAGTTTTTACTAATTGTTAAAAACTTAGTTCCTACTGAGTTTATGCTCTGTGATACACCTCTCTCAAAAGGTAATACATCTGGAAGTGTAGAGAGCAGTTTGAAACTTAAACAACTGAATTGATGGTAACTTGTACAAATGGTCTTATTTGATGCTGAGCTTGGAAACTCATGTTCTAGTTCATCTGATGGTGAGGATTCTTCCAAACAGGGGAGGAATTAAAGTTTGTTCTAGTTGCTGTTAAAGATGTTAAAGATGATTGATCATTATGAAATTCAGGGGAGGGATTAAGAAGTCAGAGATGAATTATAATGAAGTACTTAAATTTTATTCATTATAAAGGTGGATTCATTACAAAGCTTCATACGGTTACAAGGAAAAACCAACAGATACCAACAAAACAGACAACCTACACAACACAACTACTCAAGTTTTCCTTTTCCTTTTCCAGTGATATCCGGTATGATTTTGCTGCGGGCTCCTCTGCTACCCATGAGTTCAGACACCTGTTTGCAGGGAAGTGCAAGTATTACTGATCTTGGAGATGGAAATTGTTGCTTCTCAGGCTTCTTCTTTGGAACAGAGTTTTTCTTCTTTGGAACTGGAATCTTTACTGATGATGCTGCTTTCTCAAATTCTTTTGTGAGTAAGTGTGATAGTTTTTGAAGTTCATCATCATCATCAGATGAAGAGGAGGATGAATCATCAACATAAGGAGGAAGTTCATCGGAGAATGTATTTTCAGATGAGGATATTTTAGTCTTTTTCTTTGAAAGATTAACTCTTGAAGTTGAAGAATAATTTGGTGGAAAATAGTTGTTCCATCCTGAATCTTCGGAATCAGAAGAAGAATCAGATGAAATTTCTATGATGTTTGGTGAAGAAGACATTGTGATTGAAGAAGTTAAAGATTTGTGTTGAAGAGGATTTTGTGTAGATATGTGAGTTTTTATAAAGTTAATGAAGGTTTAATGGCATTTAATGTGTGGTTGATATGCAGAATTAACTTTGGGTTGGTATAAGGAATTAATTCCTTGATGGAATTAAATTAATTTTGGTAACTTTTGAAGAGTTGACCAAAAGAGTATGTTGAGTGAAGATAATTCTCAAAGTGTTTCGCGATTCAAGTCAAGTGTTTGAAAGAATCCACCCCATCAACGAAATCAGAACTTTAATTTAAGAAACTTATTGATTTGCATCGAAATCATAAGTTTAGGGGAGGATTGTTGGGAATTAAACTTAAGCAGTTTGTACGGTTGTTGATACAAGAACAGTTAAGACTATTGATACAAGGACAGTTAAGACTGCTGATGGAAGAGCAGTTAGAACTGCTGAAGGAAGATCAGTTAGGACTGCTTAAGAGATCAAGATGAAACCGTTTGAAGATAATTATAGAAAAGATATGGTAAATATCTTATTTGTATAGAATGATATGGTTAGATGTTTAACGTGTAAAGGACTCTTTACATTATAAAAGGAGATCCTTAGATTAGGGTTTCATATACATGTGATACAATACGATATACATATCATTCAGATCTATTGTAATCGTTCGATATAGTGAAGTGATAAGTTTGGTTGATATCGTTGTTCTTATTGTTTTACTTATTCAATCACCAAACGTAATCATATATTCTTCTAAGTGCTTGATAGTAAATTCCGCGTGCTATCAAGTATATACTCAAAGTATCTCCAACACAACGTGTGTGTTTAGATTCGGTCAATCAGCCTAGATGGTGATTTCAACAGGTTCTTCTAGTTCATCAAAGGAGTCAAGTTCAGATGATGGTGAGAGATCTTTCAAACAGGGGAGGAAGTTTAACCAAACAGGGGAGGATGAAAGATTATGGATATGTATGCTCAGAATCAGGGGAGGAAGTTTAAATTGATCAAGTTCCTTTATGAACCAGCAGTAGTTGTTGTATCTCCTCCTACAAAGGAAGCTTCGCCTTCAGAATCATCTCCCTGCCAACATGTCTTATTATTCAGCCAATAATGAGAACAAGCTCCAGTTTTAGTTGATGGATGGCGGGAATAAGCTCTTTCAATTTCAATTTTAGTTTACTACGTTTGTTCATCACTTGCATGACTTGCTGAGAGATGACTTGACTTCTTGGACTTCTTGAAGCAATTACAGGGAATATAATATCAGACTCCAAGCATCCAAGATACACAGCACCATTGCCTCTTATAATTCCTCCATCCAAGGAAATTACACCATCTTTTAGGCAATGAATGAAGCCTAAGCAAGGTATTGCTAGTGTTTAAGACAAAGAAAATGGCTGAAGAATTTCAAGCTGATAGCAGTTGAGTTAGTCAGAAAGATATTTAATCTTGCAGAACAGAGGAAATCTCAGATCAAGAGTCTGACTATGTAGTGTTTGGAAGATCCTCACAATCCTCATTTAATTCAGAAGAAACTTGATGATTTGATGATTTGGGATAAATCACAAGTTTAAGGGAGGATTGTTGGGAATTAAATGTTCTGAAGATTAGTACTGCTGGTTCATAAAGGAAAATACTCTAAGTGTCGATACTACTGCTAGTGTATTCAATACTACTGCTAGTGTTGGAGATTCTACTGCCGCAAGAATACTACTGCTGTTGGAGTGACTCATACTACTGCTGAATGGATAAGTGTCGCATATTCTACAGCTGAATGGATAAGTATGAAAAAGATATTTTGTGTATAAAAGTCAAATATATACGGTAGATAATATCTTAGATATTTGTTCAGTCAACAAGTTGAATACACAGAACAAGTTGTGTCTTAGCTACTGACACACATAACTAGCAAGTAGTTGACAAGACTTATCCATATTGTAAAGATCTCCTTTGTTCTATAAAAAGGAGATCTTAGCCTAGATATTAAGTGTGGATGTGCTTAGAAAATATATATCTGTTAAGAACAAGAAGAAACACAAATATAGCATTCATTCATCAGTCATAGAAACATAGAGATTTAATGTTTTATAACCCTAGTGATAGTGAAGATCACTCGTATTATTTTCAATAATATTGAACTTTTGGTGTTATACTTTCTATGTTCATTCACCAATAACAAGCATCACTGTTCCATTTTCATAACCAATATCCTTCTAAGTGTGGTTAAGTAGATTCCGCATACTTAATCATATTCACTCAAAGCATCATATACACACGTTATAAAGGACTAACATCCTCAGAATGTATCAATAAAATCCTCACACTATTTAATTAAACAACAACAATAACACGTTAACGTTAACATATTAAACAACTACAATGTATTCGTCTAATGTGTTTCTATTTAATGTTATTATTCAATTATACAAGAACATTAACACATTATTTAAAAACAACAACACCTACTACATGTGAAGATTATTTATGTTATCCAAAAGCTCATGGAGCATTGCACCCGACTGACATGCGTGATCCTCAGGATTCCTTGCCAATTCCAGTGATGCCTCGAGCGTCTTTATTCTTGTCATCAACATCTTGTTTTGAGACACTAACATCTTGTTTCTTGTTTCAAGCTTGTCAATCTTATTAGCTTGCATGTCAATTTTATTATCTTTAGCTACGCAGTTTGAGCACTGCGTTGAAGAAGAGGCTTGACTAAAGTACTTGTTTTGAAACTCATCCTTACACATAAAGTACCCACACCCAAAGTCATCTGTTCCTGGCTGTTACATGTTAAGAAAATAATAAGAAATTTATTATTAACAAACAAATAATTTACATAACTAAGCAAATGTATGATTATTTACCACTAAAAAAGGACATGCATAATACGGTCGACCATAACTAGTGTCTCTACGAGATGTCCTCTCTATAATCAATCCTCTCCGACAGCGACACAAGAAAGGATTATTTAGTTCCACCTGGCCAAAGAATTAATTTAAATAATACAAACAGTTATTTACAACATAAATCAGTAATGTATTGTTAATTTAAATAATACAAACAGTTATTTACATCATAAATCAGTAATCATTCACAATGTTTTGTCAGTATAATTATTCACAACATAAATAAGTAATCATTTACAATGTTTTGTCTGTATAATTATTTACAACATAAATCAGTAATCATTTACTATGTTTGTGTTTGTCTAATCTCAGTATACATGTGTAGTCGATCGTAATATAAAGTTTCCCATTCGGATGCATCGACAGCTCTGTACGCCCTCCATTGTGGGTGAATATCCGGAACTGGTGAATTTTCGTCTAGCGTCAGATGAATGAAGTGACCACAATCGTCACTCCCCACACGGGCAATCATAAGGGGGCTAGTTCCTTGGATTGGATTTGGACCGGAAAAAAGTGGAAAACACGTATGACTTTGTCGCTCGGATATAAATACAATAGGCGGGTTAGTCACTGAAGCAATAACCAACCCCGTGTTTGGCATAATCATCCAGTAGTCTCCCGGTGCTGGTCCATCATGTAACCAGTCTATTGATCTCTGAAGCATGTCATAGTCTCTTTGCCACCACATACGTATGTAAAAGTCACGATTAACGTCTAACTCTTGCAATAACCACATTCAAACATTGAGCCACCTTTCTTCGGGTTGACCAATACCGTGGGCAACGCACCGAAACCCACAATTTCCATCACCTAGCACATTATAGATACTTATGATGTATCGACGGAAAAGCTATGGAATCTACTGAATCAAATAGTCGCTATCCCTATTTCCAACGTATAACCTGTGTCTGGGAATTTTTTCAACTCTAGGACCCATGTAAGAACTATGTCTCGCAGGTTGTTTGTTCAAGTCCGGGACTTTTGTAGATCTTGAATTTGTGCTTCTTCGGTGATCTACAGTTGGTACTTTATTTAAGTCTGGGACTTTTGTAGCCTGTGAATTTTTGTCCTTTGCGCTCGGACGTCCACGAGTACTTTTGTGAATAGCAGGTTGACGTATATCAACAGATTGAGGATCGTATATCCCTCTCACCTTCTTTAACATACTTTTCTTCACAAATGATGACATTTTGTCAAAAACACTCTTGAATTGTTGTATGTCATCTTCACAAGAAGGATCATCATCAGGATCACAAGAAGGACCAACTTCAGTATTGATACTAGGCCACGGAACAGATAGGGTTTTCCAAAAAAAAACAACCGTATCCAGTGGAATGGCCATATCTGCATTCATTAAAAGTGACTTATATAAATTACTGATATTGATGGGGAAAATAACTTAATAGTCATAAATTTAATATACTTACTATGAATCCGATAGTAAAGCAGTTCGTGAAAGCATGGTAGCCCATAAATTGACCGTAACTGATGAGTACAATCTTGGGCATCGATTGACAGTTGGAGTTCATCGAACATGAGTTCCAAAGCATATTTGGAAACTTTATACCACAATTCTGTAAATAGTGGTATATTACATTTATTCATTCTCTCGTTTTTGCTTCTGTTAAAAGATTCCTTTATCGTAGATTCTTGCGAAACGAGAATCTTATCGATCGAACTCAACAACGTGTCTAAGTTGGACTATGTGCTGCCCAAGTATAATTTCAACAACGCGTGTTGAGCCTCAACTCTGCATGTTGTTGTCTGTCCGAAGCTGCAATATTGATCGGTAATAAATGCGAGAAACATGTCTGAATAACCGTGCAGCCAGTTATTCAGATACGAAGAAATATCTGAAAAAAATAATGAATTAATAAAAAGTCATTCGGGTACTTATTTATTAAATAATAAAAACAATGAATTAATAATTAAGTACCTGCATGTTCGACCAAAAACTGTTGTAGGTGTTGATAATAATGCGTGAATATGCCGCGTGTCGGAGCTTTAACCATCCAATCCCATGTTCCTTTAATGGACTTGTACTCCTTTAGCGAATTGCATCTATTTCTGCAATACTGAAGCACATTTTGGTTAATGTGCCACTGACAGATTAATTTGTTTGCGTTCAGGAATTCTTCTCTACATGCCTCAACCAACGTTAAATCTCTATCAATGATGATAACACATGGGTAATATCTTTCCTCTATCACCTCCTTCACACATTGCAATACCCATTGAAAATTAGTCCCCTTTCCTTTGTCCAAAAAACAAAACGCTATTGAAAATGTTTTGTTTGTTGTTGTTAATCCGACAATTTCAAAAAATGGAAATTTAAACAACGTGGTATTGTATATTGAGTCCATTTGCATGATTTCAGGGAATGTACACCATAGAGCATATGATGTGGGGTGAACAAAAAATAGTTCCTCAAGCTCATTATGCTCATTTACCCTCTCGTAATATGTATACCCTGAATGCATCAAATGTGAGTAAAGGACTTGGATTGGAGTTCTATCACCTATTAGGGCTCTACGGATCTTATTTTGTGCGTTATATATAGTTCTAATGCTAGACACGTTATCCGGATTACGCTCCTTTACTGACGAAAGTATATGACGTGGTCGTACGTGATACTCTGTCAATTGTTGCACAAAACTGAACTCATCATCCTTTAGTCTCATTGCATATGAGAAACCATGCAACGACTCTGCAAAATCATGATTATGCCTATCACACTTCACCCTCAACCTCCAAAAACCTTGTGTTTGTGAATATTTAGCCACTAATCTGAATGGACAATCGGTTTTAGAGGTACTGGTTTTCCGTTTAATTCCATCTTCTAAACCTTCACGTACATAATTCCCACCCTTTGAACACCCATACTGGATTGCGTACAAATACCCCTTATCTGTTTTGGTTCTTTTTTTAACAATAACAAAACCGATCCCTCGAGCTATATTTTGCACCCAATCAGTTAGTTGCTCGGGAGAACTGAACACCTGAAAATACATTACAACGTTTACAACTTTTAATTTTTTTAACAAATTACTTTATTTTTTATAACTTTTACAAATTTTCTTTTTTTAACTACTTTTTTTTACAAAACTTTTTTTACAATTTTTTTTACTTTGTCTTAGAAAAAAAAAAGAAGTTAAAACCGCGTACTTCAATACCACCAACCCCCACAGACTTCCCATATCCCACCCCACCCCATGTGATAACTCTGACCCTAACTCTCTCTTTTCTCTCACTCAATCACTCCCTGCTCCCTCTCTCTTTTCTCTCACTCAATCACTAAAAAACCGTGTTCTAATAAGTGGTTTTGATCTAAAAACTACTTGTTGATGGTGGTTTTGTTTGTCGATCATGGTGGTTTTGATATAATAAGTGTGTAGAAGAATGGGATTGGGGGTGGGGGTGGGATATGGGAAGTCTGTGGGGTGGGTAGTATTGAATACACGTGGTTTTAACTTTTTTTTAGATCTTTTTAGATCTAAAAAAGATCTGGTTTGTTGGTTTCTTGTGTGGTTCTTATGTTGGTAAGTTTGCTGGTGGTTTTTAGATATTTTTAGATCTAAAAGTGATGCTTTGGTGGTTCTAAAACTGGATGGTTTTTATGTTAACGACTCTTATGTTAACGACTCTTGGTACTTTTTACTTATTTTGGTTAGATCATTTTAGATCTTTTTAGATCTAAAACTAGATGGTTTCTTGTTAGGATAACACACGCCTTTTTTTAGATCTTTTTAGATCTAAAAAAGATCTAAAACTGCCTATATGTTGGTGCTTATGTTGGTTCTGATTGATGTTGATTCTGATTGATGTTGGTGCTTTTTTTAGATCTTTTTAGATCTAAAAAAGATCTAAAACTGCCTATATGTTGGTGCTTATGTTGGTTCTGATTGATGTAGGTTCTGATTGATGTTGGTGTTTTTTTTAGATCTTTTTAGATCTAAAAAAGATCTAAAAGATCTAAACTCGACCCATTTTGTGGTTAGATCTAAAAAAAGGGTCTAGTTAGCAGTTTCACAATAAGCAGTTCACATAATTGTGTTATTCTAACACCCCCTATATGTTGGTGCTTATGTTGGTTCTGATTGATGGTTTATTGGTTCTGAGGGTGGTTTATTGGTCCTGATTGTTTATTGGTTCTGATTGTTTATTGGTTCTGATGGTTTATTGGTTCTGATTGTTTATTGGTTCTGATGGTGGTTTATTGATGGTTTATTGGTTCTGATGGTGGTTTCTTTTATGTGAAACTGCTTATTTGAAAGTGCTTATTGTGAAACTGCTTGTTGTGAAACTGCTTTTATGTGAAACTGCTTATGTTTATCTGCTTATGTTTAACTGCTTATGTGAAACTGGTGTTTATCACAGACTTTAAGTAGTTTTTGATCTTGTTGAAACTTTAAGCAGTTTATGATCTAATAGCAGTTTTGATGGCGATGATGATTTTTAAAAAAAAAAAAAAACTTGTCGATTGGCGTGGCATTACTGAATGGACGGCAAACATTTTGCAACCTTCAAATTTGCAGCCATATGTGTAAAAAAAACAATCTAAGCCATCTTATGTTTAACTGCTTATGTTAAACTGCTTATTTGAAACTACTTAAATTTGAAACTCATTTAATTTTTGAAAGTAATAGCGTAAAATGATACCTCGTTCGTGTAAAACGGTGATGTATTCATCGTAGAACTGCTTGTTTGAAACTACTTTTGTTGTGAAACTTCTTGTTGTGAAACTGATGTTGTGAAATTGCTTATTGTGAAACTGCTTTTAAGTGAAACTGCTTATTGTGAAACTGGTTTATTGGTTCTGATTGTTTATTGGTTCTGATGGTTTATTGGTTTTAATTGTTTACTGGTTCTGATGGTGGTTTATTGATGGTTTATTGGTTCAGATTGATGGTTTATTGGTTCTGATGGTAGTTTCTTTTATGTGAAACTGCTTATTTGAAAGTGCTTATTGTGAAACTGCTTTGTGCTTGTTGTGAAAGTGCTTGTTATTGAAACTGCTTGTTGTGAAACTGCATGTTGTGAAGCTGGTGTTTATAATCAAAAGAAAAAGAATCAAAATGTCCCTTCAAGGAGAAACCCGTGAATGTGTACCATGGATGTGTTCTAAAAAAAAAAAAAAAAAAAAAAAAAAAAAAAAAAAAAAAAATTATACTATTAGAAAGAAAGAAAAAAAAAACTTTGTAACTGAGTGGAGTACTTTGGCAAAAGAAATAACTTGACAAAAACTTTGACAAAAAATTTTTCTAACAAAAACTTTGACAACAAAAAAATAATAAAAAAAAATACTGCTTCCACTAGAAAAAAAAAAGAAAGTACAAAATATGGTACAAAATATAATAGGACAAAAGTACATAAATATAGGGCGGTTAGTGGGGGCAGCCCTTATGGGGTGTTTGTATAAGACTATGTGTAGTGGTGTGTAAGAGAGGATGGGGCATTGTCCGCCATGTGGCAGTGTGGGCCATGTTGGGACTTGGTAGGAAAAGTGGTGTAGTGGTAGTAGGGGCATTGTGTGCCATGTGGCACATTTTTTTTTTTTTTAATCACCAAAATATTTCATTTATTTATTAAACATTTCTAAAAATAGACAAATAATAAAAAAATAAATTTATTTAAAATAAAACCATCTTTATATATAATAAATGAAAAGATTTTTGAAAGCCAATAGCCCCTTATCTGATGTCATAATATGATGTCATAAACACACGCGTCACCTTCTGATAGCATTTAGCTTTCAACACCGATTTTTTCTAACTAACTCCTTGCACTTATTTTTTTTCCTAATCTGACTCATATTCTTCTTTTTTATGATTATTGATCTTAAAAATCAAAATCCCTAAATATACTACTTCCTCAGTTCTGATTATTTAACTTTAAATCGGTTTAATTGGTATGATAAACCCGAGTTCGATCTATTTTGCTTATCGGGTACTCGTGGTTATGGCTGGTGTGCTTGGTATCTATGGTTTGATTATTGCTGTTATCATCAGTACTGGAATTAACCCCAAGGCAAAATTGTACTATTTGTTTGATGGATACGCGCATCTTTCGTCTGGTTTGGCTTGTGGTCTTGCTGGTTTATCTACAGGAATGGCGATTGTGATTGTTGGTGATGCTGGTGTTAGGTATTGTTCTTTATTTACTCTTGATTTGGATGTTCGTTTATATGTCTTAATTTCAATTGATTCATATATTCTAATCATGGAATTATCTGTTAGAATAAATATACGGATTTATGCTTAAAAGATTGGTTTTGTTAGTTAAACTATGGCTCAGAGACTGATTGTGGTTAAGACTTAAGAACCTAAGATAATATAGATGAATAGTTTTGACTTATGATGTTTGAGGAATAGCAATAATATGGAAACATAAGGGGTATATCTTGGAGTGTGAGTGGTCGAATGTTAGTAACTTATATAAAAGCCAGTAAAATTATTAGATTAGTTTTCATTTGGAGTAGGTTGTGCTGAACTGGTGATCAAGACATTAAGTTAATGGAGATTTAGAGCTCTTTTTGTATGTTAAGATAGGAACTGGTGTTAAAAATATCGCGCCTAATTCTGTTGCTTCATATTTTGATGATTTAGAGCTCTTTTTGTATGTTAAGATAGGGACTGTGGTAATCGAGTGAAATGTATCTGTTTCGATTTCAGTTAAGTCCGTTTTGTGTGATTAGTTTTTAGTAGTAACACTATTGCAAGTCGTTTAGCAGATGATACATGTTGTTGTAGTTATGATACAGAGCATTTGACTCTAGAGTTATATACGGTAGTAGTGATTGCTAATAATGTTAGTTAGATTGATTGGATATGACTTGATGTCTGTTTGCAGCCGAAAATGCACTTATTAATGTTTAAGATTTCATCGTGTACTATACGGTTTAACAAAATAAATAAATTCACTTTTTTTTCTTTAGAACAGGACAATTAAAACTCATTTATGCTTAATCTGTACTATATACAATGGCAGGATTCACTTGGCGGAAACAGCAGAAATGTTATGATTGGTAACTTTTATATCTTAGTTATACTATTTACTTATAAATTTTTTTGTCATTAATGATAAAGTAGTAAATGTCACATGAACTTATTATTATATGTTTTCCAGCTTGTGTTAGTCCTGCTGATATAAACGCTGAGGAAACATTGAACACGTTGAAGTATGCTAATCGTGCTCGAAACATTCAGAATAAGCCTGTGGTAAGTATACATTTATTATTTTCACATTTTAATTCTCTCAAGGCATTGTCTAATAATGCTACATTTTTATACCATTCAACACGTGAATAGGGATCCAATGTCCAGTGAGATGTTAAAGATGCGCCAACAATTAGAGTGCTTGCAAGCAGAACTTTGTGCTCGTGGTGGTGGTTCCCCGGGTGAATTACAGGTATAAATTACTAAATTAAAAATATATTGAAATTAAAAAAAAAAAAAAAAAAAAAAAAAAAAAAAAAAAAAAAAAAAAAAAAGATGATCTTTGTTATAATCTTGTGTTTATATGAACCTGATTTAGGTATTAAGGGAAAAGATAGCTTGGCTTGAAGCTACAAATCAGGATCTTTGTAGGGAACTTCATGTTTACCGCAGCAGAGGCATTGTCATTGATCACTCTGAAATGGATACTAAAGTATATACTAATTCATCAAGTTTTCTTTTTAATATTTATTAGATATTGCTTGTAGGACTGTATTCTAATTGGCCCGCAAGTCAAACCGTGACAACACAATGACTAGCAATGGGAACGGAGCCAATGTACAGGTAAATATCGAGACTAATAAATTTTTTGTATCATCAGACATCTTTGTACTTTCATAAAGTCCAAGATTTTTATTGCAGAGCAATGAGAAGTCATTCCAGCGTTGGCTTGATCATGAAGTGGAAGTGATGGTGAACGTTCATGAAGTTCGACATGAATACGAGAAACAAAGCCAAGTGTAAGTAAATTTGTATCAACTAATGCTTTTTATGATATAAATATGGATTATGGAAAACAAGTTTATATTATTTATATATGATATTCAGACGTGGTGCACACTTCAATAAAGATTTAAAATATGAAAAACATTGGTACAAACATGTTACGATACCTCTTTTATCCTTGCACATGATATGTTACTTAAAGTACAATTTCTTTTACCACCCGCGAATTTCGCGGGTCTATAGTCTAGTTACAAATAAAATAAAAATACAATTAAAAAAAAACTACTAATCTATATCGTTAACGTCATCGTAATCGTCGTCGTTCTCGGCTTCGGTTTCGCTTTCGTTCTCGTCCTGCATTCGACGGTTACTCCACGCTTCCTCGATCAAATCCGCCAATAGAGCGTGGTGACTCGCGTGGCTTCGAATGTAGGCCGAGTTTTCTAAGGCTTGTTCGTGGGTTTGTGGCGGCAGTGGTTCGTCTACTTCGTCCGGGTGATAATATTGACAAATAGCTCGTCCTTCGTCCTCTAAAATCATGTTGTTTAGAATGAGGCACGCACGCATAGTATCCTTAATTTTATCTTTTGTCCATAAACGACAAGGATTCGCCACAAACGCGAAACGTTTCTTGAGCACACCGAAACATCTTTCAATATCATTTCTTGCCGATTCTTGTAATTTTCGCCAATTTTCTTTTTTAGGATCGATCGGATTTTTGAACGTTTTCATGATGAACGAGTACTCCAGGTATATACCGTTACCTAAATAGTAGCCATGTGGATGGAAGTTACTATTAGCATAAAAACCGAGAACCGGGGCCAAACCTAAGATGATATCTTCGAGGACGGGTGATTGCTCTAAAACGTTGATATCGTTAAGGGAGCCGGGGACACCAAAGTAAGCACTCCATATCCATAGATCGTACGAGCAAAAGGCTTGAAGAACTAGAGTTGGACCTTTGTGGCTACCCCTGTGGTATTGACCTCGCCAAGCGGTTGGACAATTAGACCATGACCAATGCATGCAATCGATACTACCCATCATACCGGGTATGCCATGCACCTCTTGGTGCACATCATATATTCGCATCAAATTATTTTTTGTCGGTTTTCTTAAATACCGTTTCTCGTACAAGGCTTTTATTCCTATATATATAAGGAAAAACAATAAAAATATATATAAATATATAAACATATAAACATGTATACAAAAACAATAAATATATATACAAATATATAAACATATAAATATATAAGGAAAAATAATAAATAGATAAAAAAAAAATATATGTAATTTTTTACCTATTGTAAACGCCTCAAGTGTGTCCCGACACGTTTTCTCAGCCATCTTTAAATAATCGTCGTTGATGTCAGTGGAGACCCCGAAAGTGAGCACCCGTATAGCGGCTGTGCACTTTTGTATCGACGTGAACCCCGGGTTACCGACTACGTCGGGTCTTTGTTTAAAGTAATTGAAACGATCCTCCAAATCTTTCACGATACGCAAAAATAACCGTTTGCTCATTCTAAAACGTCGTCTAAATAATTATTCGTTATACGTGCAACCCTCGTCGAAATAATCAGCCATCAACCTAGTGTTAGCCGCGGCACGGTCTCGATCAACTTGTTTTCTTCTTTGAATCGGTTTTGGTGGGTTTTGGGCGACGAACATAGCTACAGCCCCAGCAGTAAAAGACACCGCTTCTAGTTCCCGGTCGGAGAAATCGTCATTCGAACTAGATTCAAGAAGAAAGAAAGTCGAGGGAGAACCCATTGGATAAAAAAGGGAAATATTTGTATAAAATTTGATGAAAAGAGAGTGTGTTTGAGAGTGATTGGGTGATGTTTTTATAAAATTAGATGTGTGTGTATATATATAGGAAGTATCGGATTGAATTTAATTATTTTGGTCAAAGTTTCCGTTTGCCAACGTTCGAATTTCTGGGAAAGGTAGAGGGCGCGGGCGTTATGCTTTAAACGCTTGGGGTTTTTTTTTTTGGCCTTAGCGCCTTCACGTTTTGGGAGATGGGGCGTTATGGGCTTATTTAGGGCGCTATAGGGGCTTAAAACGCCCCAGTACGCATAGTCTAATGATGGACATGTTTTAGATTTCTCAGCACTTAAAGGTGTGAACTTTTTTTTTACACAACCATAAATGTGAAAAATCTATTATTTTACAATTTTTTTCACACTTATTAATCTAATCAATTTTTACATATCACTAAATGTTAATAAACTAATAAATTTACATACTTTTGAAAAGTGTGTAGAATGAACTGTTTTTTTAGTGACATATTTAGACAATAGATGCCTTTGTATGCTTTGTCAGCAAAATTTTATAATTATAAGTGCAAAAAAGACTTTTAAAATTACATCTTTTGGCATCAATGTTCTTTATGAATATTTCATGTTAGCAGTTTTTAGGCAAATCCTAATTAATGTGTCTCAAATAATTACTTATTGGTAGGGGTGTTCAAAAAACCCGAAGAATCAAACGAACCGCGGAACCGTACCGAAACCGAACCGTATATTAGAACCATGGTCCGTATAACAACCCGCTAATTTACAGGACAATGTTATTCATCAAACTCGAATTTATTTTCTTGACATTTAATTGAGGACCATTTTACATATACTTTTTACCTGAACCAACGTGAAACTTAGAATAAATTTCAAGTACATTAGAATTTAGGCTATATTTAGTCCACAATGCTCCAGTACCTTGCTCCTACTCCGGTTCACAATTTTAAACCATAAAACAATTTGCTATTCTTTAAATACTTACGGTTGTCAATTCAACAAACGCTATTCGCTATTTAAAAATTTAACATCCGATATACCCAATTCTTCCAACGATTATTTCTAACGTATTTTTATACTTCCAAAAAGATTACAAAAGTTCCAAAAATATTTCCTTACACCTAAAATAACTTCATTGTATCCTACGTTTATTTACGTATAACTCTCGTTAATCATCAAACCAACAACCAATACCTATTTTTAACACCCAATACATACAACATATACACTTTTGTATCAAAACAACACATCTAACCCTATATATTTCCCATTGCCGCCCCCCCACCTTCACTTAAAGATAATTATGAGACAAAAATTTCAAATGGCATTTATTGTACACCATACCTCCACAAAAATTGAAAGTAGCAGCAGTTCTAACTAACAGCTCCGCCGCAATTAACCACCCACTCACGGCGGGGTCTCCTTCGCAGGATAACTTATAACATTAAGCCACGTGTCACTACCAACCTCTTCTTCATATATCTTCAAGTAAGATCATATTCATTCACACAATCTATCGAGTATGCCCAAAAAAAAAAAGTTTTTTGGCTAAAAATTTTGCGTAAAACATATAAAAAGGAAAAAATTTCCTGTCTTTGAAAGTAGCAGCAGTTCTAACTAACAGCTCCGCCGCAATTAACCACCCACTCACGGCGGCGTCTCCTTCGCCGGATAACTTATAACATCAAGCCACGTGTCACTACCAACCTCTTCTTCTTATATCTTCAAGTAAGATCATATTCATTCAGTTTAGGGGTATTATTATTTTAATTGCACATGTATTTGTGTTTTATTTGCTTATTGAGATTCCGAAAAGCTCTATATTTTCGCTTATCAACTAGAGCGAGCTTATGTACTTAAACAAGCTCTAAAAAATGAATAAGCTAATCGAAACATATTTAGTTTCTCATATCGAGTTTGGGGTTATCGACTATGTGCTACCGAGTTTCTCACAATCTATCGAGTATGCCAAAAAAAAAAAAAAAAAAAAAAAAAAAAAAAAAAAAAGTTTTTTGGCGGGAAAATTTGCGTAAAACATATAAAAAGGAAAAAATTTCTTGTCTTTGAAAGTAGCAACAGTTCTAACTAACAGCTCCGCCGCAGTTAACCACCCACTCACGGCGGCGTCTCCTTCGCCGAATAACTTATAACATCAAGCCACGTGTCACTACCAACATCTTCATCTTATATCTTCAAGTAAGATCATATTCATTCACACAATCAATCGAGTATGCCCAAAAAAAAAAAAAAAAAATGGCTGGAAAATTTGCGTAAAACATATAAAAAGGAAAAAATTTCCTGTCTTTGAAAGTGGCAGCAGTTCTAACTAACAGCTCCGCCGCAATTAACCACCCACTCACGGCGGCGACTCCTTCGCCGGATAACTTATAACATCAAGCCACGTGTCACTACCAACCTCTTCTTCTTATATCTTCAAGTAAGATCATATTCATTCAGTTTAGGGGTATTATTATTTAATTGCACATGTATTTGTGTTTTATTTGCTTATTGAGATTCCGAAAAGCACTATATTTTCGCTTATCAACTAGAGCGAGCTTATGTACTTAAACAAGCTCTAAAAAAATGAATAAGCTAATCCAAACATATTTAGTTTCTCATATCGAGTTTGGGGTTATCGACTATGTGCTACCGAGTTTCTCACAATCTATCGAGTATGCCAAAAAAAAAAAAAAAAAAAAGTTTTTTGGCGGGAAAAATTTGCGTAAAACATATAAAAAGGAAAAAATTTCCTGTCTTTGAAAGTAGCAGCAGTTCTAACTAACAGCTCCGCCGCAATTAACCACCCACTCACGGCGGCGTCTCCTTCGCCGGATAACTTATAACATCAAGCCACGTGTCACTACCAACCTCTTCTTCTTATATCTTCAAGTAAGATCATATTCATTCACACAATCTATCGAGTATGCCAAAAAAAAAAAAAAAAAGTTTTTTGGCTAAAAAATTTGCGTAAAACATATAAAAAGGAAAAAATTTCCTGTCTTTGAAAGTAGCAGCAGTTCTAACTAACAGCTCCGCCGCAATTAACCACCCACTCACGGCGGCGTCTCCTTCGCCGGATAACTTATAACATCAAGCCACGTGTCACTACCAACCTCTTCTTCTTATATCTTCAAGTAAGATCATATTCATTCAGTTTAGGGGTATTATTTTTTAATTGCACATGTATTTGTGTTTTATTTGCTTATTGAGATTCCGAAAAGCACTATATTTTCGCTTATCAACTAGAGCGAGCTTATGTACTTAAACAAGCTCTAAAAAATGAATAAGCTAATCGAAACATATTTAGTTTCTCATATCGAGTTTGGGGGTTATCGACTATGTGCTACCGAGTTTCTCACAATCTATCGAGTATGCAAAAAAAAAAAAAAAAAAAAAAAAAAAAAAAAAAAAAAAAAAAAAGTTTTTTGGCGGGAAAATTTGCGTAAAACATATAAAAAGGAAAAAATTTCTTGTCTTTGAAAGTAGCAGCAGTTCTAACTAACAGCTCCGCCGCAGTTAACCACCCACTCACGGCGGCGTCTCCTTCGCCGAATAACTTATAACATCAAGCCACGTGTCACTACCAACATCTTCTTCTTATATCTTCAAGTAAGATCATATTCATTCACACAATCAATCATGTATGCCCAAAAAAAAAAAAAAAAAAATGGCTGGAAAATTTGCGTAAAACGTATAAAAAGGAAAAAATTTCCTGTCTTTGAAAGTGGCAGCAGTTCTAACTAACAGCTCCGCCGCAATTAACCACCCACTCACGGCGGCGACTCCTTCGCCGGATAACTTATAACATCAAGCCACGTGTCACTACCAACCTCTTCTTCTTATATCTTCAAGTAAGATCATATTCATTCAGTTTAGGGGTATTATTATTTTAATTGCACATGTATTTGTGTTTTATTTGCTTATTGAGATTCCGAAAAGCACTATATTTTCGCTTATCAACTAGAGCGAGCTTATGTACTTGAACAAGCTCTAAAAAATGAATAAGCTAATCCAAACATATTTAGTTTCTCATATCGAGTTTGGGGTTATCGACTATGTGCTACCGAGCTTCTCACAATCTATCGAGTATGCCAAAAAAAAAAAAAAAAAAGTTTTTTGGCGGGAAAATTTGCGTAAAACATATAAAAAGGAAAAAATTTCCTGTCTTGAAAGTAGCAGCAGTTCTAACTAACAGCTCCGCCGCAATTAACCACCCACTCACGGCGGCGTCTCCTTCGCCGGATAACTTATAACATCAAGCCACGTGTCACTACCAACCTCTTCTTCTTATATCTTCAAGTAAGATCATATTCATTCACACAATCTATCGAGTATCCCAACAAAAAAAAAAAAAAAAAAAAAAAAAAAAGTTTTTGGCTGGAAAATTTCGTAAAACATATAAAAAGGAAAAAATTTCCTGTCTTTGAAAGTGGCAGCAGTTCTAACTAACAGCTCCGCCGCAATTAACCACCCACTCACGGCGGCGTCTCCTTCGCCGGATAACTTATAACATCAAGCCACGTGTCACTACCAACCTCTTCTTCTTATATCTTCAAGTAAGATCATATTCATTCAGTTTAGGGGTATTATTATTTTAATTGCACATGTATTTGAGTTTTATTTGCTTATTGAGATTCCGAAAAGCTCTATATTTTCGATTATCAACTAGAGCGAGCTTATATACTTAAACAAGCTCTAAAAAATGAATAAGCTAATCCAAACATATTTAGTTTCTCATATCGAGTTTGGGGTTATCGACTATGTGCTACCGAGCTTCTCACAATCTATCGAGTATGCCAAAAAAAAAAAGGTTTTTTGGCGGGAAAATTTGCGTAAAACATATAAAAAGGAAAAAATTTCCTGTCTATGAAAGTAGCAGCAGTTCTAACTAACAGCTCCGCCGCAATTAGCCACCCACTCACGGCGGCGTCTCCTTCGCCGGATAACTTATAACATCAAGCCACGTGTCACTACCAACCTCTTCTTCTTATATCTTATAGTAAGATCATATTCATTCACACAATCTATCGAGTATGCCAAAAAAAAAAAAAAAAAAAAAAAAGTTTTTTGGCGTGAAAATTTGCTTAAACCATATAAAAAGGAAAAAATTTCCTGTCTTTGAAAAGTAGCAGCCGTTCAAACTAACAGCTCCGCCGCAATTAACCACCCACTCACGGCGGCGTCTCCTTCGCCGGATAACTTATAACATCAAGCCACGTGTCACTACCAACCTCTTCTTCTTATATCTTCAAGTAAGATCATATTTATTCACACAATCTATCGAGTATGCCAAAAAAATAAATAAATAAATAAATAAATAAAGTTTTTTGGCATGAAAATTTGAGTAAAATATATAAAAAGGAAAAAATTTCATGTCTTTGAAATTGCAACCGTTCTAACTAACAGCTCCGCCGCAATTAACCACCCACTCACGGCGGCGTCTCCTTCGCCGGATAACTTATAACATCACGCCAAGTGTCACTACCAACCTCTTCTTCTTATATCTTCAAGTAAGATCATATTCATTCACACAATCTATCGAGTAAGCCAAAAAAAAAAAAAAAAAAGTTTTTTGGCGTGAAAATTTGCGTAAAACATATAAAAAGGAAAAAATTTCTTGTCTTTGAAAGTAGCAGCAGTTCTAACGAACAGCTCCGCCGTAATTAACCACCCACTCACGGCGGTGTCTCCTTCGCCGGATAACTTATAACATCACGCCACGTGTCACTACCAACCTCTTCTTCTTACATCTTCAAGTAAGATCATATTCATTCACACAATCTATCGAGTATGCCAAAAAAAAAAGAAAAAAAAAAGTTTGTTGGCGTGAAAATTTGCGTAAAACAAATAAAAAGGAAAAAATTTCCTGCCTTTGAAATAGCAGCCGCAATTAACCACCCACTCACGGCGGCGTCTCCTTCGCCGGATAACTTATAACATCAAGCCACGTGTCACTACCAACCTCTTCTTCTTGTATCTTCAAGTAAGATCATATTCATTCACATAATCTATCGAGTATGCCAAAAAAATAATAATAATAATAAAATAAAAAAAATAAAAGTTTTTTGGCATGAAAATTTTCGTAAAACATATAAAAAGGAAAAAATTTCCTGTCTTTGAAAGTAGCAGCAGTTCTAACTAACAGCTCCGCCGCAATTAACCACCCACTCACAGCGGCGTCTCCTTCGCCGGATAACTTATAACATCAAGCCACGTCTCACTACCAACCTCTTCTTCTTATATCTTCAAGTAAGATCATATTCATTCTCACAATCTATCGAGTATGATAAAAAAAAAAAAAAAATAAATAAAATAAAATAAAAAAATAAAATAAAATAAAAGTTTTTTGGCGTGAAAATTTGCGTAAAACATATAAAAAGGAAAAAATTTCCTGTCTTTGAAATTGAAGCAGTTCTAACTAACAGCTCCGCCGCAATTAACCACCCACTCACGGCGGCGTCTCCTTCGCCGGATAACTTATAACATCACGCCACGTGTCACTACCAACCTCTTCTTCTTATATCTTCAAGTAAGATCATATTCATTCACACAATCTATCGAGTATGCCAAAAAAAAATAATAAATAAATAAATAAAATAAAATAAAATAAAAGTTTTTTGGCGTGAAAATTTGCGTAAAACATATAAAAAGGAAAAAATTTCCTGTCTTTGAAATTGCAGCAGTTCTAACTAACAGCTCCGCCGCAATTAATCACCCACTCACGGCGGCGTCTCCTTCGCCGGATAACTTATAACATCACGCCACGTGTCACTACCAACCTCTTCTTCTTATATCTTCAAGTAAGATCATATTCATTCACACAATCTATCGAGTATGCCAAAAAAAAATAATAAATAAATAAATAAAATAAAATAAAATAAAAGTTTTTTGGCGTGAAAATTTGCGTAAAACATATAAAAAAGAAAAAATTTCCTGTCTTTGAAATTGCAGCAGTTCTAACTAACAGCTCCGCCGCAATTAACCACCCACTCACGGCGGCGTCTCCTTCGCCGGATAACTTATAACATCACGCCACGTGTCACTACCAACCTCTTCTTCTTATATCTTCAAGTAAGATCATATTCATTCACACAATCTATCGAGTATGCAAAAAAAATAATAATAATAAATAAATAAATAAATAAAAAGTTTTTGGCGTGAAAATTTGCGTAAATTATTTTAAAAGGAAAAAATTTCCTGCCTTTGAAAGTAGCAGCAGTTCTAACTAACAGCTCCGCCGCAATTAACCACCCACTCACGGCGGCGTCTCCTTCGCCGGATAACTTATAACATCACGCCACGTGTCACTACCAACCTCTTCTTCTTGTATCTTCAAGTAAGATCATATTCATTCACACAATCTATCGAGTATGCCAAAATAATAATAATAATAATAATAATAATAAATAAAAAAAATAAAAGTTTTTTGGCGTGAAAATTTACGTAAAACATATAAAAAGGAAAAAAATTTCCTGTCTTTGAAAGTAGCAGCAGTTCTAACTAACAGCTCCGCCGCAATTAACCACCCACTCACGGCGGCGTCTCCTTCGCCGGATAACTTATAACATCAAGCCACGTGTCACTACCAACCTCTTCTTCTTATATCTTCAAGTAAGATCATATTCATTCACACAATCTATCGAGTATGCCAAAAAAAAATAAAAATAAATAAATAAATAAATAAAATAAAATAAAATAAAAAAGTAAAATAAAATAAAAGTTTTTTGGCGTGAAAATTTGCGTAAAACATATAAAAAGGAAAAATATTCCTGTCTTTGAAATTGAAGCAGTTCTAACTAACAGCTCCGCCGCAATTAACCACCCACTCACGGCGGCGTCTCCTTCGCCGGATAACTTATAACATCACGCCACGTGTCACTACCAACCTCTTCTTCTTATATCTTCAAGTAAGATCATATTCATTCACACAATCTATCGAGTATGCCAAAAAAAAAAATAATAAAAAAATAAAAAAAATAAAAAAGTTTTTTGGCGTGAAAATTTGCGTAAAACATATAAAAAGGAAAAAATTTCCTGTCTTTGAAAGTAGCAGCAGTTCTAACTAACAGCTCCGCCGCAATTAACCACCAACTCACGGCGGCGTCTCCTTCGCCTGATAACTTATAACATCACGCCACGTGTCACTACCAACATCTTCTTCTTATATCTTCAAGTAAGATCATATTCATTCACACAATCTATCGAGTGTGCCAAAAAGAAAAATAAAAATAAAAGTTTTTTGGCGTGAAAATTTGCGTAAAACATATAAAAAGGAAAAAAATATCCTGTCTTTGAAAGTAGCAGCAGTTTTAACTAACAGCTCCGCCGCAATTAACCATCCACTCACGGCGGCGTCTACTTCGCCGGATAACTTATAACATCACGCCACGTGTCACTACCAACCTCTTCTTCTTATATCTTCAAGTAAGATCATATTCATTCACACAATCTATCGAGTATGCCAAAAAAAAAAATATTAAAAAAATAAAAAAAAAAAAAAAGTTTTTGGCGTGAAAATTTTCGTTTTAAAACATTAAAAGGAAAAAAATTTCCTGTCTTTTAAAGTGACAGTTTTTTAATAACAGCTCCGCCCCAATTAACACCAAAATC